>PVJC01042945.1:0-14722 GCA_004026665.1 Murina feae
ATTGAGCCACACCAGCCGGGCCAAATAGATAAATTAATGGAACAGAATAGAAGATGCAGTAAGAGACCCAAATCCAAAGATAAATTTTGTCTGATAAACATGCCTCTTCAGGTCGTTAGAATAATGTGCATGAAATAATAAATGGAGTTGGGCCATGAGGCCAGCAGCAGGTCACAGATAAAAGTCCAGCTGCAGCCCTTGCATGTCGTTCAGTGGTTAGAGCATTGGCCCTGGGTCAAGGGCAGATTCCCAGCCTGGGGGCTGCATGTGGCAGGCAACCAATAGGTGGGTTTCTCTCTGTCTCTCCCTCTCCCTTCCAATTTCTCTCTCTTTTTAAAAAAATATTTTTTTATTGTTTTCAGAGATAAAGGAAGAGGGAGAAAGAGATAGAAACACCCAGGATGCCTGGGTGTTTGAGAGAATCATGGCTTGGCTGCCTCCTGCATGCCTCCCACTGGGGATCAAACCTGAGCTGAGGTGAGAGGCCCATTGACCCGAGGAGAGGACGGGGGCCCAAGGGGAGCCACACGGGGTTCAGGTAGGAGCAGGCGGATGGCGGGCCTGAGGCGAGTGGTGGTCTGGGAGCAGCGTGGCGGGTCCTGAGAGAGGCCGAGGCCCAAGGGGAGGCTGAAGCTGTGGCTGAGGTGAGCCACGGAGCTCAGAGGAGCGCGGAGGAGAGGTTCCAGGTGGTACATTGGCTGGGCGAGTGGCAGGGCCACAGGGAGGCGGCTCTGGGCGCCTCCCCTTTGTTGCCGGGACTTTATGTCTCAGGAGCCCCCCTCACCCCTCCTGTGGCTTCCTCTGTGCGGAGCCTCTGCGGGTCCCTGTCCGCAGGCGTCATGGACGTTCTCTCAGGAATGGAGATGCGCTTCAGCTGCAACAACGTGGCTCCAGGACTCGGTTGGTCCTGGAGGCAAACAATGTCGCGGCTGTGACCCAGGTCCCGCGGGTCCAGGTTTCTCTAGCTCCGCCTCGTCCTCTGATTCAGGGAGGATTAAAGGGGGAAACAGGCGCGTGGTTCACGCTGGACGTTTGCAAAGACACTGACTCAGCTTCTGCAGGTGAGGCTTTCGTGCACCGTCCAGAGGTGGGAATGGAGGACACAGCTGTGCATCGTGCATGTTGACCTTAAACTGGTGGGTAAGTTAAGAAAGAACCTGTAGCTCCCCCCTTTCTTCCTAAGAGGTTCCCATGGTGACGCCTGGTGTCAGGAGGGAGCGTCAGCCCGATGGCCTTGGCATCAGACCTTAAGGTGCAAACAGGAGCCTGCGGGCCACCCACCCATCCATGTCCCTTTACTTTTTGCATTCATTTGTATGTATATTAATGGAACAGCATAGAAGTCTTAGTAAATGATCCAAAACCATCTGTAAATTGTGTAAGATACAGATGTCTCCTTAGGTCAGTTGCATCAACACACCTCGTAAAATCGCTGGTTTTGGGACACGGGACAAACAGCGGGTCGCAGATGAAAGATGACCAGCAGGACTTTTCCTGGCTCGAGAGGCAGGTGGATATCAGTGAGCCTTTCCTGTGGGACCACTTTTCACGGGCACGTCCTGCGGCTGAACACCAGCATCCAGAGCGCCGCCTCCCTGTCAGTCTGCGGAGCTGCCCCGTCCCATCCTGCAGTCTCTCTGGAGGCAGAGCCCAGGCGCTGAGGCTCAGATCTGTCAGCAACAAATGTTAAAGCTATAAAATGGGGATTCGGCCTGGGCAGTGTAGTTCAGTGGTTAGAGCGTTGGTTCACATCCTGGAGGGTCACAGTCAAGGGCATGTGTCTGTGTTGCAGGTTTGATCTCCCACAAGCATGGGAGGCAGCCAATCGATGTGTCTCCTTCATGTGGATGTTTCTCTCTTTCCCCCTCCTGCCCTCACTCTATTTCTCCCTCTCTCCCGCCCTCCCTTCCACTCTCTCTGAAAGGTCAATCAAGAAAATATCCTTTGGCGAGGATTAACAAAAAAAAGTGTGTATATGTGAATTTTACAAGTTACTGAATGAAGACCCAGAGAGGTCTGTTCTGTGTTGAAAAGAAAATAGCTTGTAAATGTTAGAACCAGGCTCAGGCAAATTCCAGAGACCCAAAGCTTAGGAGCTCCTCTCAGAACTGCTGGGATTGCACACAAAAAAAGTGCAAATTATGAAAGGAGCCATTTTGGGCTAAACAATTAGAAAGAACTTCTATTCTCTTTAGACTAAGAGACCAGGCTTGGTGAGCAAAGGAAAGACTTGTATTATCACTACAACAGTCTAGCTTATTATTTATAAGCTGGAGGCCCGGTGCACGAAATTCTTGCGGGGGGGGGGCTGTGTGGGGAGGGTGGTGGTGTCCTTCAGCCCAGCCTGCACCCTCTTGCAATCCGGGACCCCTTGGGTAGGGTCCCTAGACCTGTCCAGTGATCAGGGCCTATCAGGGCTTTCCTTCCCCCAGCTACTGGCACCTGGCCCTGCCCCCACTGCTGCCACTGCTTGCCATCTGTGTGTCTGCAGGCAACAGGCATGGGGTGCAATGGCTTGTCTGGCCTGGGCCTCCCTTTGTGGGGGGACCACTGGCTAACCCCACACACCCGCCACAGCATCCCTGGCTAGTGGCCTGGACTTATCTCTGTGGGGAAATGGATTGGGGGTCCCCAGATCTATCTCTGTGCAGAGGGATCTCTTTGGGGTGATTGTGGAACCCCCTGCATCGATCACCCCACCAGCCAGCCAGTGGCCTGGGCCTCCCTCTGAAGGGCGATTGTGGTGCAATGGTGGGGGCCCCCCTGACCAATCACATTGCACCCACCTTGGCTGGTCTGGTGCCAGTGTGTGTCATAGAGTGCTCATCTGGAAGGTCATCTGTATGGTTGTTCTGTTGTTTGGTTGTTTGGTCAATTTGCATATTATGCTTTTATTATTATAGATTATCCCATATTTTTCTCCACATTTTTTCTTAAAATGAAAATGGCTTTGTTTGTTGCAGTTGACTTAAGTAATGCAGAAAAAATAAAAGAAATTCTAAATTCTACCCCAAGACTAAAAAAAAACACAACCTGCTATGGTTTTAAGTATATCCCCCTTCAGACATCTATACACACACATACATCCTTTGTTCTTTTTTCTCTCCGTTTATTTTACTGATATATATATACACACACATACACACACTAGTATATTAATTTCGAAGAGGAAGGGAGAGAGAGAAATAGAAACATCAGTGATGAAATAGAATCATGGATCTGCTGCCTCCTGCAGGACCCCTCACTGGGGATGGTGCCCACAACCCCGGCATGTGCCCTGGAATCAAACTGTGACCTCCTGGTTTACAGATCAATGCTCAACCACAGAGCTACACCGGACAGGCTAGGTTCCTGATACAAATGCAAAACATGTAAATTTTCAGCTTTTATTCCTAATACTAGGGGCCCAGTGCACAAAACTTTGTGCACCGAGGGGGGTGTCCCTCAGCCCAGCCTGTGCCCTCTCGCAGTCTGGGACCCTTGGGGGATGTCCACCTGCTGGCATGTCTGGCCAGCCTGGGTGAGGGGCTGATGGCTGTTTGCAGGCTGGCCAACCCCCCCAGTGGAGACCCTCACCCCATGGGGCCAGCCTGGCTGAGGGCCGTTTTCAGACTGCCCAAAGCCCAGTAAGGGTTTGAGTCTCTACTGGGGTGACTGGCCAGCCTGGGTGAGGGGCTGCGTGAGGCAGCTGGTGGCCGCCTCCAGGGTCCCAATGGCTGGCTCCGCCTCCTCCACAGCCTGAGCCCAGCTGGCCATGCTGGTCACCTGCTCCTGGTCCCATCAATGTCTCCACTTCCTCCACAGCCTGAGCCCAGCTGGCCATGCTGGTCACCTGCTCCTGGTCCGATCGCTGGCTCTGCCCCCTCAGCCGGCCATGCTGGTCACTGCCTCTGGGTCCGATCTCTGGCTCCGCTCCCTCCTCAGCCTCGGCCCAGCTGGCCATGCTGGTCATGCTGGTCATGCTGGTCACCTGCTCCTGGTCGGATTGCTGGCTCCGCCCCCCCCCTCAGCCTAGGCCCAGCCGGCCATGCTGGTCATGCTGGT
Organism: Murina feae; assembly: GCA_004026665.1. Taxonomy (NCBI): domain Eukaryota; kingdom Metazoa; phylum Chordata; class Mammalia; order Chiroptera; family Vespertilionidae; genus Murina; species Murina feae. The sequence goes on from PVJC01042945.1 coordinate 4,045, forward strand.
CATGCTGGTCACCTCCTCCTGGTTGGATCGCTGGCTCTGCCCCCCCCTTCAACCTGAGCCCAGCCGGCCATGCTGGTCACTGCCTCTGAGTCCGATTGCTGGCTCCGCCCCCTCTTCAGCCTGAGCCCAGCCGCCTGCGCTGCCTGTGCCACACCTGCCTCCATCTTGGCTAGGTTAATTTGCATACAGCTGCTCTGATCGGCTGGTGGGCGTGGCTTGGCTGGTGGGCGTGGCTTAAATATCTCAAAGAAACGGTTAATTTCCATATTACTCTTTTATTAGATTAGATGTGCATATATAAGTGCACATTTTTCATCATAACTTTTGGTATGTACTGTTACCATCCAGTTCAAATTACTTTCTAACTCAAATTATGATGTATTGTGGGGTTATTTAGAAGTGTATTTCATAGCTTATAAATATTAAGAGTTACTAGCTGCTTTCTGCTCCTGATTTCTAGATTAACTGCAATGACAGCAAGAAAGATCTAATATAATAAAAGAGTAATATGCAAATTGACCATCACCTGAGACACCTAAGCCATGCCCACCAGCCAAGCCACACCTCCCAGCCAATCAGAGTGGCTGTATGCAAATTAACCCAGCCAAGATGGAGGCCGGCAGCCATGGAGTTAGAGCAAACCGGAGGCTTCCATTGCAACTGCCTGCCTAGGCTGGCTGAGCCTCTGGTCATGGTAACAATGTTTTAATTATAGAAGCCACAGAGCTGAAACAAACAGGAGGCTTCCTTACCTGCCTAGGCCTCAGCTTAAAGCCACAGTGTTTCAATTATAGAAAATAAATAAGCCCCAGAAACCTAATTCCAGCCAGCCTTGCTGGGCTGGGACGTTGGGTCAATGGGAGTTGTGGGCAGCCTGAAAATGGCCCTCAGCCCCTCACCCCCTCACTCAGGCTGCCCACACCTCCATAGGTTGAGGGTCCACACTGGGGGTCTTGGCCAGACTGCAAACAGCCATCAGCCTCTCATCAGCCTCTCAGGCTGGCCGGGCATGCCAGCAGGTGGACATCCCTGAGGGATCCCAGACTGTGAGAGGGCACAGGCCGGGCTGAGGGACCCCCCGAGTGCACAAATTTTTGTGCACTGGGCCCCTAGTACTGTATATAATATCAGTTCTTTGAAGTTTGTTGGAACTTGCTTCACAGCACTGCATGGTCACAGAAAATATAATTGAAGTGTGCTCCTCTGCTGTCCCCTCGTGTGCAACTTGGGAATAACACCTTTGTGCCTTTCAGCAGGAAAAGTTTGTTGGGTGCAGTGGGTTCTCTGAACATTGAACACAGTTTGCTGCTCAGGTTGTTGAAGTTTTTTATATCATTACTGAGGTCTTTGTGGGAGGCTATTGGTTCTGAAAGAGGTATGCTCTGTCTCTGAGTGAGAGGTGTGATAAATGTATTATGATTATAAATTTATTATGATTGTAAAATTATCTAGATTCCCTTGTAGCTCTGTTCTGTGTACTTTGATTTCAAGTTATGAAGTGCTTGTGAATTTGTATCTTCCTGGTAAAATGAAGTTATTGATCTGAAGTGCTCTTCTTTATTTATAGTCTTGTTTTTTGCCTTCAGGTCTCGTGTGTTACCATATAATTTTTATTTTGCTTAAGTTTGCTTAATATATCATTTTCCATTCTTTCACTTTTGATCCCTTTGTACCCTTATTATTTTAGGTAGCTTTCAGTTCTTATACTAGTTATAAGTGCAAATTAGTTGATTTTGTTTCAATATTTTTTCACCTTCAGTTGTTCCAACACTTTTTTCCACTGATCTAAGGAGATACTTTTATTATACCAAACTTCCATATGTGTTTTAGTCTATTACTGAACTTTGTATTCTATTCCATCAACTTTTCTATTCATGGGATATTACTCAAGTTTTTAAATTACTGTAGCTTTATAACATTTACAATACATTTTTCTACCTGGTCAGGATAGCTTTTATTCATTCATTTGCTTTTTCAAAAGTTTCCTTTATTATTTTCAAATATATGTTTATTGATTTCAGTTAGGAAGGGAGAGGGAGAGAGAGATAGAAATATCAATGATGGGAGAGAATCATTGATTGGCTGCCTCCTGCACACACCCCACTGGGAATCCAGTCCACAACCTCGGCATGTCTCCTGATTGGGAATCAAACACGACTTCCTGGTTCATGGGTCCATGCTCAACCACTGAGTCACACTGGTCGGGCTACCAGGAGTTTCTTGATACTCCTATCTTACCTCTTTTCTCCATTCTATACTTTTTGAGATTACCTAACGAAAATTAACATGCCACATATCCTGCACTTTTCCCAAATATCACCCATTTCACCCCCACAATCTAAGACCCTGGTTTCCCACTTTCCAACATTTCCTGTTCCTAATATTACCATACTAGAGGCCCCATGCATGAAATTCATGCACAGGTAGGATCCCTAGTGGCTGCCAACTGCCGGCCATGGCAACTCCCATCACCGGGCCCGCCCATGGTTGAACTCCTAGTCAAGGGGACAATTTGCATATTATGCTTTTATTATATGGGACTGTCTTTGGCATTCATTTGCATGTGAGTTTTCCTTGTGCATGTATTAAATGTAGTACATCTATTATTAATTTGATCATGTTAATTTGGTTATTAGCCCAGCTGTTAAAATTTACAAAGTATGAGGCAAATAATTACTTTTTAAATCTCCCACAGTTTTGACGAGCCAGCCTTGTGAAATTATCGGCTTGGACGAGGCTAACTTCTCACACTGCTGCAGCCAAAAGATCATGGACACCTGCCAGCAAAGGTAAGCATTATTATTACTTTTTCATTGTGTTAGTCTTATGTGTATGACACTGCAGGGTTTGGTAGAATTTTGATGTTCTGGAATTATTTTTTTCTCTTATACATTGACATTGGCATGAAATAACGTATTTGTGAAACTACCTGCTTGGACTTAGAATGGCATGGGTTCTCTTTATCGAATCAAGGGTTTGTGTGCAACGTGAAGATCTGGTTCAGTTCATGTATCTGGCACCTGGCAGCTTAGGTCTGGTGTCTGTCTCCAACTCCAGATTGTGGCTCTGGCGTCTTAGTCATAGATCCCTCCTATATGTCCAGGGTCTGTGGTTTGGGGTCAAATATGTATTCGGGTGTGTGTCTGGGGTTTTGGGTCTCTTTGGGTGTAGCTTTGTGTCCTGGGTTCTGTGTGGGGTCCAAGTGCAGCTATACATTCAGATTCTGGTGTGTGGAATCTGACATTTTCTGTCAGTCTGTGGCATCTGTTTTCTGGCTTTTGTGTTGAACAGTATGCTTGAGTCAGGGGAATCGATTTGAGTTTGAGTCCCAGAACTGAGGTGTTCAGGTTTTGGTTTGTGGTTCTCTATAGGGTCCAGGTTCTAGAGTCCAGGGTTTGTATATGGGATCCTGATTATGGCTCTAGTGTGTAGTGTCTGTCCACTGATGGTCATTGTGTTGAATTCAACACTAATAAGAGTCCCCAAGTTTATAGAGTTGAGGAAGGTTATTAAAAAGCTAGGAACATTTCTTGGCAAGTGGAATGGGAAATCTGAGACTCTAATAGAGCCTAGTAATTTATAGGCACAATTAATAAATCACAAAAACTTATCTCCCATAACCTAGGATGCTTAGGAGTAAATGGGTTACACATTCCAGATCATGTCTGGGCAGACCCACCATTGGTTCAAGTCTCTCCAGTGACATTTTTTAAGGTGAAACTGATCAGAGAATGACCCTGATCACTGTTTATACTCTTTGTAATGCATCAGCATATCAAAGGACACACCTGGGGGGTTGATGAATATTCTATTGAGATATCTCATTGACCCCTCTCCTAAAATTGTCATCTTTAAAAACCAGGTAAGCCCTAGATGGTTTGGCTCAGTGTGTAGAGCGTCAGCCTGCGAACTGAAGGGTCCTGGGTTTGATTATGGTCAAGGACAAGCACCTCAGTTTCAGGCTCCTCCCTGGCCCAGGCCCTGGTTAAGGCTTGTGTAAGAGGCAACCAATCAATGAGTTTCTCTCACATAGATGTTTCTCTCTGTCTTTCCCTTTCTCTTTCATTCTCTCTAAAAAGCAATGAAAAAAATATCCTCAGGTGAGGATTAAAAAACAAAACAAAAGAAACAAACAAACAAAAAAAACAGGTAAGACCTTTGTCCTACCCATTATGACTAACTTGATTGAGCATTGTCCCATACATCAAAAGGTCACCTGTTCAATTCCAGGTCTGGACACATGCCCAGGTTGTGGGTTTAACAAGAGGCAACTGATTGATGTACTTCTCACATCAACAATTCTCTCTTTTTCCCTCTCTGTGTGAAATCAATAAAAATGTATTTAAAACCCAAACAAATAAAACAGGTAAAATCCTTAAGACAAAGGTGTGTGTTGTTCCTCATTCCTGTGTGTTCCCTTCTCTCATTTCCTATTTTTAGTTTGTTTCTCCTAAGCTCTAAAGGTCCCTGGGAGACTTGCAACCAGGTGAGCACTGAGCAGTGAGCAGCAGCAACCCCCTGAACCTGTCTCCAAGGGCCCCTTGATCTTATCTCTTTAATTAAAATTAAAATCTCTATTTTAATCCCTTCCTTTGTTTCGCTCTGTGGATGAAAGCGGGCCAAATGCTAACTTGACAAGGTTAAGCGTTGACAGAACCCAGGCTATCAGGTGAGACAGGAGGAAAAATAGGTGGCTGGTATTTAAATTTGGCTTTTCAATTGGAATAGCTTTCTGAGAGTCTGAGAAAATGCTTTTCCTGTATAAATGAGAGCCGAACTTGTTTAGCTCTGAAGATAAGGGGCATGTCTTAGGGTTTAGGGGTTAAGCCTGAATTTCTAGTGCTGTTAAGCAACTAATAATCTTTGTGGAGGTGTCAGCAGTCATTCTTCACGATGTGTAGAGTCCCACAGGGAACCTCCAACTCCACTGTAATTAAGGAATTGACTCATCTGGGGACACACATATAAAGGTTGGTCACCTAGCACTCTGAGTCCTCAGGGCTGTATTAGACAGCTCAGGAGAGAAACCGAGGCACGTAAGAGGGTTGAATGCCACTCGAGGGCTAAGAGCCTTGAAGAGCTCAACCCATAAGCAGCACACTGTGACCCACTACATAATCTCCCTGAAGAATTTGCTCAGACTGCCAATGTTCAAAAAGCTCCCGAACAATTTAAATGGGAAATTGTACCTCCAAGGCCAGAAACTCCCAGACCCCAGCCCTCAATAATAGTCTTGATAGGAATCCCATTACTGGCAAGCACTTCATGGAAATAAGATATTTTCACTAGAAATCTTATCTTAAAATGGCATAATGCAGGGGTCTTTTGGTGCCTAAATTTAACATAAAAAATCTATAGGCAACCAATAGATGTATCTCTGTTTCCCTCTCTCCTACCTCTCTCTCTCTCTCTCTCTCTCCCCTTCCTCTCTCCCTCCTCCCTTCCACTCTCTACAAAGCAATGCAAAAAATATTCTCACTCCTGGTGAGGATTAAAAAATGTAAAAATACATATTTAGGAAAAAAGGTGAGTTACTCTTGAATTATGTATATGGTCTGTAAATATATGATATTTTTATAATACATATACATCTTTGTATTATGTGCTGTGAATTTTCTACCTTCATATGGCATTATTATAATGTAATATTTTATTGGCCTAATAATGAAATACTTGTAAATTAAATCAAATCTAATATCCTGTACAAATATTTAATACTAACACTATTTTACATTAATTGTTGTCTTACCCAGTGTTTACAAAATTGATGTCATAATATTTAATTAATTTTATTTTACAATCTTTCCAAAGTTTAAATTATAAAAAACATTATAATTGATTAAAAAATGACTAATTTATTCCAATAGGCTCTGAAATACCTCAAAAATGTAATCTCTGTTTTTATGAAAAAGGTTTTAAAAGTCATTAGGACTAGCCCTGGTCAGTTTGGCCCAGTGGATAGAGCATCAGGCAGCCAAATGAAGGGTCCTAAGTTCGATTCTGATCAAAGGCAACTGGAGTTGCAGGTTCAATCCCAGTCAAGGGCAATACCTGGGCTGCTGGCTCAATCCCCAGCCCTGGTTAGGGAGCATGCAGGAGGCAACCAATCAATGTGTCTCTCTCACATCAATGTTTCTCTCTTTCTCTCTCTCCCCCTCCCTACCACTCTCTCTAAATATTAATGAAAAAATATCCTCAGGTGAGGATTAACACAAAAACAAAGTAATCAAACATCTTTAAAATACTTAAAATAACATAATAAAGTAATAATAATAACAAATGTACTAATATTTATATTCTATCTATATACATTCCTTTTCATTAAAATGAATGTAAAAATTTCAACTTGCCTTAGGAAAAGACTTGCATAATTTCAAAGCTACATTTAAACAGGAAATTCCCAGGAGTAACACATGTCCTGTTAGTGACACTGGGCAGCCATGAGTGATGGCTCCCTGTGAGGCTACTTGGCAATAATATTCCAGGTCTGTGAGGTCACACATTAGAAGGTTATGAATTGTTTCTAATGCTCAACATTTATCAATTACTTTATTAACAAATGTATAACTATGCCACTTCAAGTTTCATCTTCTATGGAATAATTATTTTACTCAAATACAGTTTCAAAGATCTTTTATAAAATTCATGATAAGGAGTGGTTTACACTAAATTACAGATTTCTAAACAGGCCATATATTTAAGTGAATATTTATAAAACTCTAAGAAATACCTGAATTCATAAAAATGCTGGCAAATCAAAATCAATAGAAATTGATTATAGACTAAATAAAATAAAAATGATTATTCTTATTATGGTTTTAAATATTGTTAATTTTTATATTTTATTATTTTTCAAATATAAGAGAAATAAAAAGGAGACATTCTACATTATTACCAAGGCTCATTAACCAGGTTACAGGGGCTGGTAAATTAACAGCATTAATGTCACATTATTTTCCCAGAGACAGAGGTCAATGACCATGACTTAACACCAGGACATTTTTGTTCATTTAAAGAAACATTAAGTAAAGACTCACCAACATTGCTGCAATGAACCTAACCCCTAATGGACATCTGTCCCTGTCTGTGACACCTCCATCTAGAGTGGAAGTCAAAAGATTTTCAAGGAGAAAAAGGACAGATATAAAAATAGCCAGCCATCCTAAGGCACTGACAAGGCCTGTATACTTACAAATATTATTAAGAATCAGAGGCCCTGAACTAATTGGTTTAGCTCAGTGGATAGAGCGTTGGCCTGCAAACTGAAGGGTCCCAGGTTCGATTCCGGTCAAGGGCATGTATCTTGGTTGCAGGCACATTCCCAGTAGGGGATGTGCAGGAGGCAGCTGATTGATGTTTTTCTCTCATCAATGTTTCTACCTCTCTATCCCTTTCCCTTCCTCTCTGTAAAAAAATCAATAAAATATATATTTTAAAAAAGAACCAGAGGCCAGTGCACGAATTTGTGTATGGGTGGAGTTGACCAGGGGAAGGTGCTGCAGGCACTTGGCTGGCCGGCCCCGCCCCTGGTCAAACTCCTTGTCAAACCCTGGGTCCTGGGGACAATTTGCGTATTAGTCTTTTATTATATAGGACTAGAGGCCCAGTGCACAAAAATTTGTGCACTCAGGGGGGTCCCTCAGCCTGGACTGTGCCCTCTTACAATCTGGGACCCCTCAGGGAATGTCCATCTGCTGGCTTAGGCCCGCTTCCCAGGCAATCAGGCCTAAGCTGGCAGTCAGACATCCCTCTGGCAGCCCAGGAGCCCTCAGGGGATGTCCACTTGCCAGCGGGGAACAAGCCTAAGCTGCATTCAGTCATCCTTAGCACCATGTAGAGGCAGGAGATGCTCTCAGCACCACCACTGTACTGGCAGCTGGCAGCCTGGCTGATGGTTCAGTAGAGCTCCCCCTGTGGGAGTGCATTGACCACCAAGAGGCAACTCCTGCATTGAGCATCTGCCCGCTGGTGGTCAGTGTGTGTGATAGTGACCAGTCATTCCCAGTGGTTCTGCTGTTAGGGTCAATTTGCATATTACCCTTTTACTATATAGGATAGGATTATATAAGATTATATAGGATTATATAGGATTATATAGGATTATATAAGGCCTGGTGCATGCATGGGGGCTGGCTGGTTTGCCCTGAAGGGTGTCCCGGATCAGTGTGGGGGTCTCGCTTGGGTTCCTGGCCAGCTTAGATGAGGGGCTGAGGGTCATTTTCAGGCTGGCCACATCCCCTTCAAGGATTCCTTATTTTGTGATTTATCGTAATGTAAGGATAGAGTAGACTTATAGTTTGGTTTTCTAGGATATATGCTTATATTTTTCCTTCAAGTAAGTGGCTGATTATACTGTACACATCTATGCATCTTTATACAAACCTCAAAGGCTGCTGTCAGGCAATTCCCTGTGCAAAAACGATCTTCTACTACTCTCCTGTGCCCATTGAAGGAATAACACTGTGTGCTTCTGTCCGTGGTGCTGAAATACCAGCTAATTGCCTATGAACACAACGAAAAATTATACTCAGAAACACACACACACATACACACTCACTCACAAATTTATGGTGCCTGTACAGGGCTGCAATTATTCCATCCTTGGATGGACTGAAGTCATGTGTCTGGCTTTGGCACCTCTCTCCGCCCCAGAACTGCAAACGGAGACCTTGGCTGTTGCACTGACATTGTTCATTCACGATGTTGGAGCCCCTTACACGTCCAGCGTGGTTCAGGGTTCCTGTTCAGGGTATGAGTTCTGAAGGAGGCTGCACACAAAATGAAGAGAGAGAGACTAGAAGAGAATCAATTTGGAAACTGGGGGACCAGGCGTGGCATCTTTCGTCTACCAGGGTAGATTGCCCACTGATGCCTGGGTCTCACCAGCCTTTTATTGAGTCTCTGAGAAAACAACAATATCCTTAGGCAGGAAATTCCAAGGAAGAATTTTACATGTAATTAACAGGTGGGGATTTGCTGTAGTTAACAATGTTTCAACTTAAACAATGGGTGCATAGCTCTGACCTTTCAGAGCAACCAAAGTAGGTTAAAAACAATCAGTTTCCAGCATCCCCCTGTTTTTTTCCTTTAAAGAATCTTGTATCTATAGATCATAAATAAACATATAAGAATATAAGAACAAAAAATGTTTAAGTCCCAATGTCAATGTCCAACAGTTTAAGTCCAAGTTTCAATGTCCAATAGTTCTGAGTGATGAACAAATGGTGGCCATGCAGGTCCGATTTTCTCTGGTTTGGTCCTTGGCAACTTGCAGTGATGCACAGCTGCTGACTGCTAGCATGGCAAAGCATAGTCTGGCGTCTTCCATCCCTGCATTGTTTTTCCTCTTGTCTTCATAGCTGGAGCATTTCTGATAACTCCTCTCTGTTGCTGGAATCCACATGGTCTTAGAGTTGTTTTCTGAAAATGTACAAACATATTCTTGACCAAAAGTTAATAAAAGGGATCTTTCCTATAAATTTTATTTGGAATTCTTTTTAATTTTTGCCCAAATGATTTTCCTTTGGTTTATTTTGACACCATGTATGTTTTGCATGGGTGTCTTGCTGTTAGTAAATTAATGCTAAATATTTAGTTACAGGATATTTTTTCTTACGTGGTATTTTTCCATTTTTAGGAACAGCTTTATTGTACAATTAACTTTTCTTGAATTTTTACTTATTTCAATTAATGACAATCTTAGTTTATACTGTAAATTTTATGGAAAGGGTTGCTTTGCATCCTTGAGAATGCCCTGAACATTTCTGGTCTTAAGCTTGATTTAGATAGGACAGCTGCTATCAGCCAAGTCTCTGTTATCTGGGTGCCGATCTGTGCTGGGCCAAGTTCCTGTATGTTGCCTGGGTCCCAATCTGAGCTGGGCATGGGAAGCAGGAGTAGCCATGGGGGCAGGAGACCTCCCTCAGAAAGGGCGAATGTTCAAGCCCATGCATTGTTGGGGGGTGGTGAGGATCTGTGCCCCACCTCTGTTGACCCCAAGTTCTCTCCTGATGGCCCCTTGTGACTGTGCCTGTCTTAGGTTGTCCCTTCCTTGAAGAATCTTACCCATCATTGGCTAACCAGCCATCCTCTGGGGCCAAGCAGGGTGATGTGAGGTTCAGTTTTGTCTCCTTGGTAGCCTATGCCCCTGTGGCCTCCTCGCTCAGCAACTGCCTTGGGATCCCCTCACCTGCTGGCAGGGCCCTGGCATTGATCACATATCTTGGGGAACCCAGGTTTCTTCTTCAGGGAGGGCTCATGCCATTGGGCAAGAGACAGATTCATAGCACCAGCCACCATGAGGCTTCAACCTCAGTATGAACAGAGAGTTCAGGCAATAGCTGTGGACAATTGGATTGTGAGAAGAGGGACTCTCTTGGCAAAAAGGGACAAGAGAGGCCAATATAGAATGCTCAAGTGCTTTCTCAGGGGTCCTTCCACAGAGTAGAAAGGATTAAATTCTTTCATGTCCTTATTAAATTGCTGCCAATCATTCAAAGAATTAGTTTGTAAGTTTGTTTGGGATAAATGTACAATATGCTGATATCAAAAATTATTAATGACATTGTAGAAAAATATCATGTAAGGATATTCTTTTGCTCTAGGCCATGGTAATTCAATTTTAAACTGGCTATCAATTTATTATTATTATTATTATTATTATTATTATTATTATTAT
>PVJC01042946.1:0-14728 GCA_004026665.1 Murina feae
TCATCTTCCTTCTTTTAGTAATTGTCAGTAGTTGGCCTTCAGCCACATGTTGTAAGAGAACTTTTAATGCATGATAGGGTGGGTGGTTGTTGTTTTTTACGTGTTTTATTTGATGGAGAAAAGTGAAATTGTTCTGTAGCTCTTAATATGTGTTAAGCATCGTTTTGAGAATTTGTTTTAAGTTAATCTATTTATAATGGGAATGACAATTTAAAATTTATTGAACTTTTTAACTGATTTTGTTCCCTGAGAATGTTAGTGCAAAGAACAAGGGAGGATAAAGGCAGAAGGAAGGATGGTAGCGATTAGATTCGATTGTATAAAATAAATTGTTTTATGTAAAACAATACATCATTAAATACCTTTTCTCTAGGATTGTGGCCTTGCTTTTTTATTAGTACTTCTCACTTTGAAGAGTCAAGAGTAGTAAATATCAGGTAAGACATGCATGTCTTGACTCAGTTTTACATGTTCCTGCTGGGAACAGATTAGATGGCTGCGAGAAAGAAGCAGTTTCACAGTGACAGTTATTCTCAGCAATCACATTTAGAACTCTAATTTTATAAGGTGAGAAAATAGGTGCTCAAACAACAGGTGGGGAAGGTTTTTCCCATACAAAATTATTGTAAGGAAATTCAAGTATGTCAGTCTTGAAAAGTATTACAATTATTAGTTACAATCATCTACATTAGGCTAATATGACCGTTCAACTGTTAGCTGTGATGAGCACTGTCCACCAGGGGGCAGATGCTCAACACACAGGAATGGAAACATGGAACAGACTGAAGACTCTCAGCGGGAAAGTGGGGGGAGGGTGGGAAGAGATTAACCAAAGACCTTAAATGCATACTAGAGGCCCAGTGCATGGATTTGGGTACCGGTGGGGTCCCTCGGCCTGGCTTGTGCACTCACAATCCAGGACCCCTCGAGGGATGTGGGACTGCTGGTTTCGGCCTGATCCCCACAGGCCAGGCCAAGGGAGGACCCCACCAGTGCACCTGGGGGAATTGGGACAAAACGGACTCTCTGACATCCCCTGAGGAGTCCCAGATTGTGAGAGGGTACAGGCCAGGCTGAGGGACCCCACCAGTGCACGAATCCGTGCACCGAGCCTCTAGTATAGTCTATATTTTCCAACACTGTATGAGTTTTGAATAATCTGTGGCCATTATGTCTAACTATAAATTTCCAACTTTTAGATTAGAAAATGTGGTCACTTAAATTATAATTGAACTCAAGAGTGCAAAAGCTGATAAATAATCTTTCTTTTTCTTTTTCTGTACTGTAACTTTTTGTCATGAATTTTGAAGGCCTCGTACTATCTTCTTAGTTACATCTAATTCTGTAATTGAGTATAAACTACGAGACTGAATCCTTATACCTGAGAAGTTAGAATCACATTGGGAGAGGCATGAAGTAGAACATGATTGGGAAGATGTAATGACTTCTTTGTAAATTACTGGTTTTGAAACTTAGGTAAAGGCTTCTGGAGGAAGCTGAGCAGGCTCATTCCAATTCAACCAGTGCAGTTAACATGATCAGTGTTAAGTATGGAAGTGTGTGCAGTATTTCATTTTGAGTGCAGGGTTCTGTTGTTGAAAATGAAGTGTGATAGCCACTATCATTAGCACACTTGATCTCATCACTGTCCCTCTTAAATCCTTGCAATGGTTGGGTCTTTTTATTATGACTTCTAAGACACTTATTTATCTAGCTCCAGCTTCATTCTTCATCTCTCATCACTGTTTCCCTGGCTTACCTTGTACACCTTGCATTCTAGTTCTATTTAAATTGCTTGTTAATCCCTAAGAGGAAAATGTTACAACTCCATGCCTTTGCACATGGAATTGCTGTCATTCTTGCCATATTAGGTGGATCTCTGTTCCCTTGGACCCTTGGTCATAGCTCCCTGAAAGCACTTACTTTCATTGTTTTGTAACTGTGGCCTCCCCTGAGAGCAGAGACCATCTAATTTATCTTTGTATCCGTACTACTTGGTGTTGGTTAAGTATTCAAATGTCTGTTGAATAATAATTGCATTTAGAATTTGAGTAGTAGAATTACACTAATGCACACTCGTGTGAATAAAACATCCCAGATCTTGCCAGTGCAAAGTATTTATAGTGACATAGTATCATATACATATGCTTTATAAAAAGGCTCCACTTACACATATGAGTAATAATAAATCCAAAATATATATTACATAGAAAGATTAGATTAGTTGTGCTATTGGCTTAAATGAAGTGATGTATTGGATTCAGTCATCTGATCTTAAAAGTTGTGAAAGCATCTATAATAATCTAAAATAATAAAAGCATAATATGCTAATTAGACCAGACAGCCGAACAACCTTCCAGATGAAGCTGTGGTGGCGGGGGCCAAGGCAGAGGTGGTTAGGGGAGATCAGGTAGGCAGGCAGAGTGATTAGGGATGGTCAGGCAGGCAGGTGAGGGGTTAGAAGCCAGCGGTCCCGGATTGTGAGAGGGATGTCCAACTGCTGGTTTAGGCCCGATCCCCAGTCAGACATCCCCTGAAGGTCCCGGATTGAGAGAGGGTGCGGGGCAGGCTGAGGGACACACATACACACACGCACACCCGTGCATGAATTTCATGCACTGGACCTTTAGTTTTAATAGTAATTCTGTACAGTCTTGATTGCCGATAAACATTTTTCTTCATATGTGATTAAAGCTAATAAACTCAAAAAGGCCTTTAAATATCAAAGTATGGATTTTAGTGGTACCTACCCATAGAGGTTAAAGAATGGGTCCTGAAGCAGTCCTGCCTGAATTCATATCCCTTTCCCACCTGCCCATAACTGTGTGATCCTGTGCAAGTTACTTAACCTTTCTGTGCCTCTCTTTTCTGACATGTAAAATGAGGGTGTTGATCATACTATTTTAAGAGGCTGTGATGAAGGGTATACATGAGTTAATGTATGTTGAGCATTTAAGTATGCCCAACACACAGAAAACACTCAGTATATGTTATCTATAATTAATTTCTAGTGGCTTCTTAAACCAATAAATGTTTATTGTGCATCATTTCCATCTTTTAAAAAGAGTTGCTTTAATACACAAGTATCTAATTTAAAATAAATTTAACATTTTTAGTTACTATATTTTCAAACTGGCAACTATTTTATCTCTCTACTGACTCATTCTCCCACCCCCCAGTGGAATGTAGACTTTTTGTCAGAGGGGTTGACATGGGAGATTTGAAACTATGTTCTCCTGATCCTGCTGCAGAGCATTATGTTCCCATGACCTGCGCAATTCTTGATAGTGCCCACAAGAGAGGAGAGATAAATAACAGGCTAGGCATCCAGTGACAAGTTCAACAAGCCTTAACCTGTACCAAATACGTCCTTAAACTCGCATGCTCCCTTACAGAGGATGGGTGTTCAGCTTTTTCTTTTCTTTTCTTTTTTTTTACATTTTCCTTTTTTGGCTTGGAAGAATAGATGTTTAAAAATCTGAATGTACATTCATTCCAAAAAGACACATACAAATTTACTTTAAAATTCATTCCAAAAAAACACATACAAATTTACTTTAAAGTCAATGAACCTTTTTTTTTTTAGTTCATATTTTATCTATGAACCTGCAGTGAGGGCAATAAGCAGGGTATTAGTAATTTATGTTACTGCAGTGAATCCTGTTAAATATGTTCATTTAGGATGCAGAGAAAAATTTAAGGGGAGAAGAAATTTGTATCCCAAGATATTTTGCGGAGTAGCTATAATAAGAAATGAAACACACATAGTACTCAGTGTGTCTTCATGGCCTGCTATGGCTTTCTTGTGTGTTAACAATCTCATATAATAAAAGCCTAATTGGCCAGTTGAGCGGTGGAACGACCAGTCACTATGATGCACACTGACCACCAGCAGGCAGACGCTCAACACAGGAGCTGCCCTCAGCCCACAGAGGGAGGTGACCAGCGGCAGGGGGCGGGGCCTGCCAAAGTGGGTGCAAGTGGGGAGCCTCCCAATCGCCCTGCCAGGCCTAGAGACCCTACCTATGCACAAATTTCATGCGCTGAGCCTAGTTAAAATATAATTAAAAATCGGTGCATAACTTTAAACAATATTTTAGTAAAGGAAGAAATTTTATAAAACAATTTCGTGTGTACTGTACTAATTGAGTGATTTTAACACGAGGGGCTGGGTTATAAAGATAAGTCAGGTGTTATCTTTATACACTACTCACCACCTGGAGAGACCAGAGTGTGCAGAGAATGTGTGGGGAAATGGAAGCTGGAAATGAGGGGAAAGTGCTAGATTTTTGAATAGAGTAAGGAAACAATTAGACATTAGCAAGGGATCATGTTTAAATGCCAGTGGCATGTGTGTAATAGTCTCCCATGGGAAAATAGAATACTTATTCAAGTTGATCAATTAGGAATTGTCGTTTTGTAATTACAACACTAGGTTAGTATTAGCAAATTTTTGCTTGGTTGCCATTGTAGGAACTTGTAAAATATTTTTTTGCACCTCCTTGAAAATTACAGGAGTTAGGTCATACCAGGAAAAACAACGTGCAGAAGACTGTTTTGACTAAGCCTATTTCCTCTGTGCAAACCAAGACACTGTGGCTGTATTTAATGTTATCTAGCTGGAAATTTCATTTCCCTTCCCCAGCATGCCTTTCGGTGCCTGTTAAGACAAACGACTCCTTGTTTTAGTTTTCACTTCAGTTCTTGTTTCTTGTTGTTAGTATTAATATTATTTAATCAGAAAAGAGAAATACCGTCTGGACATTTTCAAATGCCCCCCAAAATGCTCAGTTACGTAGAGGAGTAAGTTAGAGTTGTTCCACCTACATCCATCTCTATCATGCTGTCATCTACCCTTCTTGTTTTAGATTGTTTCCAGTTGGCAGTAACTTCCCTTTGAGCTAGACCTGTTTCCCTAACTTTCACTTCCTGGTCTTTGGCAATCTAGAACTTTGTGTGTGACAGTCTTCTTACAAACAGTAACTCTTAAAGCGTCTGAGAATGACTGTTAAATCCTACTTCAGTCTTTTTGATGCACTAAGGGGGAAAAGCCCTAATTCTCAAACCATATGCACATGACATAGTTTTCAAAGCTTTCTCCATCAATATCACTAAACTCATGACAAAGTCTATCACTATACCTCGTAAAACATGGTGGCCAGAACTGAACTGACTACCTCTGATGTGACTGGACGATTGCTGAAGACAATGAAGCTGTGAACTAGATACTGTGCCTCTGTTGATGCAGCCTGAAATATGCATTAACGTTCTGGCAGCCACATTACCCTTTGATCATACTGAGCTTATGGTCAACTAAAACTTGGTTGTTTTTTTCCTGTGAACTGCTTTAAATCTAATCTTCCTTATTCATGCCAGTTGATGCTTTAAAAGTAAATGCCAGATATCATGTATTGCATTATATAAAAGTTGAAATGAATTTATCAAATTTCATCCCATTGGACTATGTATCTGAAGATAACAGCTAAAGCACAATTTTCATAGGGCTTTCACAGATCTTTTTATTTAATCTTTGCAAAAGCTCTCCAAGAGTCAGAAGAGAAAAATTACTTTCCACTGAGTCAGGAATTGGCAGGCATGACACTTCATCCCAGGCTTATGATTCCAGATCCCATGCTTATCTCATTACTGCCCACCGTGTAAGTACGCGTTCAGCTTGTCCTTTACTGTGGCCAGCACCCTGTGGCTGGTACATCCAGTGAACAAGATCGATTACCGTCCCTGTCCTTCCGTGTTTATGGCCTGGGATGTAAATAATTATCTCCAGGCGCTGAGCACATTCTGTTGGGAAGGCTCTGGTAAATGGTAGTATTCAAAATGGTGGTTGCCTCTCGACCAGGGTCCTCTCTGCAGGAGGATATATTCCCCACTCTGCTGACACCACGATTGGACACTTGGTTTTCCTTGGCCAGTGAAAATGTTAGAGGAAGTGACATGTCGGAGATTTGAGCAGATGTTTTAAACTCCATCTCATTGTTCTGCAGGTAGCCTTTTCTTACATAGAACCAGCATGCTTTGGCTAGGACTGGTCCTGGGACCACGGAGCTTTCAGGCTGAGTCCCAGGATATCGGAGCCTCTCTGAAGCTGATTCACAGTAAACAAAAATTTTATGTAAGTGAGAAGCAAATGCTTTTGTTGTAGGCACCATGATATTAGAGCCATTCGTTACCATGGAGTTATGTAGCCCAAGCAGAGTGTATTCTGACAATATTGCAGGTACTCTAGGAAGATCAATAAGCCTTGTGTTCAAGAAGCAAGTGTATATATATGAAAAGGTCTTTGACTTTGAGGATCTTTCCTGACCTTCACCTGACCCCTAGACTGAATTTGTTGATATGTTTTAAATCCTGGGTCTGTGGTCTAGCTACTTATTGTCACAGAATTGCATTTTCTAAATTTTATACATGAGTTGTGGAAGGTTGACTTTTTATTTAGTTTGTCTCTAGACTTTTTTGAGTTCTGTTTTGTGTTTGGCTACCTTGAAATTCTTATATATTTACTTATTTATTATTGGTTCCAGAATTTAATAAGCATGTTTTCTTTGTCCTTTTGTGAAGCAAATGTTTAAGAGAATGGGCTTCTACTATAGCCATCAGAAACTTTCTTCATAACTCTATTAATCAGCACTTACTAGGTAACCTAAAAATCTGTCTAGTTGAGTTATTTTGCCAACATATCTAGAAAAATATTATGTGATCCTAGGTTCCATGTGAATTTTATTTGTGAGTGTTCAAATTTCTCATTGCCATAGCTGCGACATGCCCCTCACTCACTCTGCAGAGGGTTTTAGAGACAAACCCCAGGGAGAATTCTACAAGAAATTCCCTTACCTGAGAAGCTGAGGAGTACATGGCCAAGGTTCCGGGGAGTTCTTAAAACCCGTAAATCTTTATGTAAATACACATTGTACTGGGTCATAACTGTCATCAGATTACCAAAGGGAATAGCGAGTCTCCTGGAAGGGTATAGCCCTGCTATAGACTGAGAGTAGAATACACTGGAGAGCACACATGTTTAGGGGCAAGTGGGCCAGAAAGTTCTAGAGTTTTGCGTGGATTCTACATCCATTCTCATGGGCCTTCTTTCTCATTTCTTAGAAAATACCAAATTTGCAGATGCATTTAATGTCTTAGGATGTGATTCTTCTTGGTCTATAAATACGAATTAAAAGCAATTCCTTCTTTTTGCTATCTCTTTCCTGTCTCAAGTTTCAACTTTTTTTTATCCCTTTAATCCTTATTTACCTTTCCCATTTTAAAGATTATTCTTGTTTAAAAAAAGGTGACTCAAAATAGGAGTGAAATAGTTTTAGGTTATCTTTGGCAATTGATCCTAAGTAAGGAAACTGGCTTTATTTCTGTTGAAAAGGCATTTTTAAGTCTTGACATTTTTTTCTTAACACTTCTGACGAAAAAAAAATTTTTCCTCACCTGAGGATATTTTTTCCTCTGCTTTTTGGAGAGAATGGAAGCTGGGGAGAGAATTATTGATGTGAGAGAGACACATCTATTGGTTGCCTCCTACATGCATCCTGGGGAACAAATCTCCAACCCAGGTATGTGCCCTTGACTGGGAATTAAAACTACAACCCTTTGCTGCACAGATAGACACTATAACTATTGAGCATACTGGCCAGGGCTCAACTTTTTAAAAACAACTGTATTGAGATATAATTGTTAGACTTAAACTGCACATATTGAAAATGTGCAGTTTTATAAGCTATGATATCTTTATACACATAAAACCATCACCACAGTCAAGATACTGAGAGTGTATCTGTGACCCCCACAAGTTTTCTAGTCTCTTGGTTATCCCCTGCCACCCTGGATTCCCCAGGCAACCACTACTTGTTTTCTTTACATTAGTTGGCATGTCCTGGGTGCGTTATGCAGTCAATTTTAGCCTAGCTTCTTTTCATGCAGGATGATTATTTTGAGATTTAGCCATTTTGTAATGTGTGTCAATCATTTCTTTTTATTGCTAAGTGGTTTTCCATTTTGCAGACATGCTGTAGTTCGTATATTCTTTCACCTCTTGATAGACATTGGGTTGTTTCTAGTGTTTGGTGTTTAGAAAAAGCTGCTATTGCCCAGCTGGTGTGACTCAGTAGTTGAGCATTGATTGATCCAGGAAGCAAGAAGTCACCAGTTCGATTCCCAGTGAGGGCACATGCCCAGGTTGCAGGCTCAGTCCACATTAGGGGGCATGCAGGAGGCAGCTGATTGATGATATTCCTCTCTCATGGATGTTTCAGTTTCTCCTTTCTGCTCTCTTTAAAAATCAATTAAAAAATATTTTTTAGAAAGAAAGCTGCTGTAAACATCCATGTACCATTATATGCCTTTCTATGGACATATGCCCTCATTTCTCTTAGGTTAATTCCTAGGAGTGGCCCTGGCTGGTTTTGCTCAGTGGATAGAGCATCCACCCACGGACTGAAAGGCCCCAGGTTCCATTCCAGTCAAGGGCACATGCCTGGGTTGCGTGCTCAGTATCCAGTCGGGGGCATGCAGGAAGCAGCCAATCGATGATTCTCTCTCATCAATGGTGTTTCTGCCTCTCTCTTCCTCTCCCTTCCTCTCTGAAATCAATAAAAATATATTTTAAAAAAATTCCTAGGAGTGGAATGGTTGAATCATATGGTAGGTGTATGAGAGGGAGAGGGAGAGAGAGAGATTTATTTTAAGAAATTGACTCACATGATCGGAGGAGCTGGAAAGTCAAAAAATCCACACAGGGCTGGCCAGCAAGCTAGAACCTCAGACAAAAGAGTAGATGTTGCAGTCCTGAGTCTAAAATCTATAGGGTATGTCAGCAGGCTGGAAACTCAGGATTTCTGTTCCTGTCTTAACACAGAATTCCTTCTTCCCCAGGAAACCTCAGTTTTTTTGCTCTGAAAGCTTCAGCTGATTGGATGTGGCCCACCCACATTATAGAGGGAAATCTTTACTTAGTGTCAACTGATTGGGAATGTTATTTACATTACATCTACACAGTTCTTCCACAGCAACACCTAAACTTGCGTTTGACCAAATATCTGGGCACAATGCCTAGCCAAATTGATACTTAAAATGTAACTATCACGATGCCTAAACATCCTTAAGCCCAGTTTCTGGTTGTTGCTACTTCACTCATTTTTATTTTTAATTGTAGCCTTCTTTTCAGGCATATCCTTTGAAAATGTGAATTAGCCCTGA
Organism: Murina feae; assembly: GCA_004026665.1. Lineage (NCBI taxonomy): Eukaryota > Metazoa > Chordata > Mammalia > Chiroptera > Vespertilionidae > Murina > Murina feae. Next base: position 9,217 of record PVJC01042946.1, read on the forward strand.
CCAGTTTGGCTCAGTGGATAAAGTGTCGGCCTGTGGACTCAAGGGTCCCAGGTTCGATTCCAGTCAAGGGCATGTACCTTGGTTGTGGGCACATCCCCAGTGGGGAGTATACAGGAGGCAGCTGATCGATGTTTCTCTCTCATCAGTGTTTCTAACTTTCTATCCCTCTCTCTTCCTCTCTGTGAAAAATCAATAAAATATAAATAAATAAATAAATAAATAAATAAATAAATAAATAAATAAAATGTGAATTATTTCAAGCACTTCTAATGTCAGTAGTTAACCTCTTTTCTTGTTTATTGGAACCAGCTGACAGAATTGGCAGTTTCATTTTAGAATCTGTCATACCTCATTGAGTCATCTTTTTATTTTTTTTTCACCATAGGGTTATAACAGTTCTGAAGTATTTTAGAAGTTAAAAATGTAGGTGGATTTAGAATCTAGAACCTAGGTAATTAGCAGAGTGGAGGTGCTGATACCCAAAAAGGAAACCGAAAGTTTGGAAGTAAAGCTCGAGCCAGGTGGTCGGGCAGAGCGACCTCCCATAAACCAAAGGTTATTTGTTCCATCTCTGGTCAACGTGCAAATGGGAGGCAATCAATTGATGTTTCTCTCTTCCTCTCTCTCAAATTAATAAACATATCCTCAGGTGAGGGAAAAAGTGGAAAGTTTGGGTGTAAAGATACAAGTTCATATTTTTGGCATCACCTTTATGCCATTCTCTTTCTTTGGTCAAGTCATTAACTTTTTTGAGCCTCCGTTCTTAAGATGTAAAATGAAGCCGTCACAAAGTTAAGTGAGAAAGATAAGCAAGGTTCCTGCTCTCATAAAGCTGCTGTCCCTGTCCCAGTGGGTAGACAGGAGAGGCAAACAGTAAGGAAAGGAACAAACAAACTGCATAATTTCAGTCATGATAAGAGATGTGAAGAACACCAGAGAAGGAGATGTACCAACCCGCTCCGATAAAGCTCTCCCCTGGGTAGGCAGGGAAGACTGCTTTGAGGAGATGACCTTTGAGTGGACCCCAGAAAGATAATGTAGGAACCAGGCATGTGAAGATCTGTGTGACAAGTTGGCAGAGAGAAGCCTGGAGATGGTGGAGGATGGTAGGGAAGTCAGAGGGCCAGCTCGTGCAGTGTCTCACAGGCACTGTGAGGACTAGGTGTCATTCTAGGTGCTGAGGGGAGCCATGGCAGGGTTTCGGGGGGGACATGGCATAATCATTAGATGGAAATGTTGCCGTGGACCTTTGGAAATAAGAAACTAGCTCTGAGACATCAGCAACCTACATACTTGAGCATCACTTGGATTTCTAGTTGCCCAAGTTAATATATTAGCGTAAACTATTTATTTTCCCAGATATATAAATCCTAGATATAACTTGGTCAAAGCCAAGTCTGGATTGTGTAAAGCGAATACTATTTTATTTTATCTTTTACATGTTATTAAAACTTGTTATACACTTACATCTATTTTCAAAAATAATGTTTTCTGGATTGTTTTTTATTTTTATATGTGGCAATTGACTAGCATAGCAGTAAAGAACACAACTTTGGATTCAGATTTATTGACCACATGGAGACACTCAGCAAGCATTGACATGTCTTTATTACTAGAATATAGTGCCATCATAAAGTCATGGAGTTATTGAGATGAAAGGACTTTAAGAATTATTTAGTCTTAACTTCTTCCTTTTATAGAAGAAACAGCTTAGATCCAAAGAGGTTAAATGGCTCACATGTAAACACTAGAGGCCCATGGACGAAAATTCGTGCAAGAGTAGACCTTCCTTCCCCCGGCTGCCAGCACCAGCTTCGCTCCAGCCCCAGCTTCGTCCAGAAGGACGTCTGGTGTAATTAGCATATTACCGTTTTATTATTATAGATAAAAAATAAAATGAGCCTGTCAGACATAGGATAAACGGTTCTTGAGACAGAATATGGAACCAAGGAAAAGACTGACATCAGTTTGCTTATTGTGTGCTGCCTTCCTTTATCTTACACCTGTGGTGTTTTACACTTATCCCTTAACTACGGCTGTTTGGATGAGTTAGACAGTCCCTCCTTAGTGTGGAAACAAGTCAACAAACAGTTGTCACGTAAGTTAAATGCCCTGTTAAAGGCAAGCTCTGTGTTGTGGAAGGTCTCGATGGATGTGTCTGTGAGATGCTCCAGGTTCAGGGTCTGTGTACTTTCAGAGTCCGAGACGCTTGGGCCCTTTTTTTGGTGAAATGTACATTATACTGCCTCAGCTCTTGGCCTGCCCTGTGCTATTTTGTACCATCCCTACCTCTTCTTCCCCCCACCCCCACCCCATAGCCCTGGACCAAATGTAGGTGAATTTGAAGTCCCCGAATTGGGCTATATATCACCAGCCCCTGTCTGGCCAGTAAAACTTGTCCTGGCAACCCTCTCTGTTCCTGCCACCTGGGAGCCCTGAGGCCTCAGGCCAATGATAAGGCCCCTTGATGTCAGATTGGCTTGTTTTAAATGGAATTACATTTAGAGACTAATTTAAGAATAGTTGATAAATTTTTATTCTTAATATTTGAAAAATTCTTAAAACATTTTTTTTTTCTTTATTTGGCTCATTTGCCATATATGTTTTTGAGGGTAGCCATTTCTAAGAAAACTAGTACATGAAGTTTACTAATGATGTGCTAACACTTTCTGAGTCTTAAAATAAGGAACCAAGATACATTCAGAGTACAAGTAGGTAAAGTAGCTCTGCTATAATTATGGAGAAACAGTAGTTTCTTTCTAAGCTTTCCTCTTTTAAGAGCTTATAATTTTCTTACAACCTAAACATTATCCCTTGGATAGGTATGTTTTATTCTTGCTTTTGATTCTGTGTTATAAAGTTTGGTTAAAAAAACAAAGATAATAACTTTCTGTCTTCCCCACAAAAAATGTTCATATTTGGGTTTGTTGTTGTTATTGTTGTTTTTGGTAAGACTCAATTCCATACCCCTAAGCCTACCTTAGTTTGAAAGTAATATCTTTTTCTACAAGGAGTATCTCTGACAATGTGTGTGTGTCTAAAATCCAGACACAGAAGTATGGCATCCACTGTCTAGAATACTGGGTGGTCAGTTTCTGGTGACGGTGTTCCATTTGCACAGAGTATTCGGTGGCAGCGTGCTTTGGCAATCTAATGCAGTGGGTGATCGGGCATTCTCCATCTCTTGGGTCACATGAGGATAAAATGATCCATCTCCCAGGCATGAGGAGGAAAGAACTAGAATTTGAGAAGTATTTTTTATGAAGAGTGAATAAGCTGTCCGTAATGAATGATTTGAGCATGCATAGAAAACATCGTCAGCTGTACTAAATATAACACTGTCATCTCTGGGAAGGTCTCTGCAGTCATTACGCATCCTTCTCAGCTGACAGCGGAGGCATGTAGCACAGGTGAGAGCAGGCGTGGGAGAGCCCGGCCGCAGGGCTCAGAGCCCGGCCACCAGCCCCTCTGGGGCTCTGGGCAGGCTGCTTTCTGTCTTGTGCCCTTCATGACAAAAGAAGAGGATAGTGACGAGTCCCCACCTCACAGGGCTGTCGGAGGATTCGATGAGGTAACATACGTGACATGCTTAGAACACTGTCTCAGACATAGTAAGAACTAGATGCGTGCTAATCCTGTTACTGATGTGTACATATAATACATTTTAAGTGACTGGTTTTACTAGTGAAGTTTTCATAGAGAATTTGACATTTGACCTGGGCCTTGAATGATAAGCAAGGTTTATAAAAACAAAATTGAAAATAGGAAAATCTATGTGAACAAAATTGTAAAGAGGAGGTAAATTGTGAAGAATCTTCTTCCCTCGCCCTCCTCCCCCCACCATTTATCACATACCGTCTGTGCGCCTAACACCAGCTCAGCATTTGACAAGCATTACAGTATCTTCCTCAGTCGTCACAATAATCCTACAAGGTGAGCATTTACAGTCTCATGTCACAGAGAAGGCACAGAAAAGTCAAGTCACTTTCCCAAAGTCACAGAGTTAAATGTTGGCCTAGTTCTGACTCCTGTAAAGCTCAGGTTCCCACTTACTATCCAGTACTGCCCTCAAAAATGTTGACTATCAGAAAATGACTCCAAACAACGTTTCAAAGGGTGACTGTCGTGTTGGCGTTCTAAACGTTACTTGAATTATGCTGTTAAGGATGCTGCAGCCACTTGGTCGCACGGAGAGCCTCTGAACACGGATGCCGGTCATTTCAGGAGGTGGACGAGAAAAGCGCTTGCAGCGCCTGTTGAATGGGTCCTTGTCATTCTAGTTGGGTGGACATACTTGTTTTTTTGGATTGAGAATGACAGTATTTCGGTTGTGAGGTGTTTAGTATTTTTAGTAGAAGTTGTACACTTTCCCCAGGGGCATCCTAGCTGGCTGGCTGGGACCTCCGTGCTTTTCGCACTTGCATTGACTAGAGTGGACTGTCAAGCCCTTTTCCGCTCCTGCCTCGGAGGCGTGTCCACCTCTGCTTCCCGGTCTCCAACATTTAGGTTTTCCCATTTGTGAGGTTTGATTGGAATGTAATTAGGATGTTCTTAATTTTGTTGCCATTTATTCCTTCCATCTTCTAGCTGCTGTGGCGCACTTTTTTTTTTTTTAACTTTGAGGACATGTTATTGGAACTGTGATAAAAGCCTCGATGGATCAGTGGTTATAAGAACTTCATGTGCATCAGAATCATGTGGGAGGGTTGTTAGACACTGCTGGGTCTTGTCCCCTAATTCCTGACCCGGAAGTCTGGGAGGTGAGCCTGGGAATTGCTCTCTGAGTGCTGATGCTGCTGGTTCGGGGCCACACTTTGAGAACCACTGGCTTAGATGAAGCCATGTGTCCTGGGAGTACATGATGATGCTTTATTCTGATTTGTGCAGAAAGAGAACTGCTTCTGCCTCACAAGCCTAAGCCTGTACTACCTGAAAGGGCGTTTCTGTGTCTGATCTGTGATCATGCAGCACAGTAGAGGTGACAGACATGGGAAACAGTTACAAAAGGTCTAAGTCAGTGCTTCTCAACCTTCTGGCCCTTTAAATACAGTTCCTCATGTTGTGACCCAGCCATAAAATTATTTTCATTGTTACTTCATAACTGTCATGTTGCTACTGCTATGAATCATGATGTAAATATCTGATATGCAGGATGGTCTTAGGCGACCCCTGTGAAAGGGTCGTTTGACCGTCAAAGGGGTCGAGACCCACAGGTTGAGAACCGCTGGTCTAATTCAAGTCATTTATGTATACATTTTGATAAGTTTCTTAGGCAAACATTTCTTTGATAATCAATTTGAGTCTCTCATAGAGCATTCAAAATGAATAATTGTCTCCAGAGATCAAATATTTATTATAATAGTAAAGATTTAAGCTGCATGCAGTGGGGATAGCAGTTCCCACCTTGCCTGCTTCTCAGAGTGCCACTGAGATCCATCGGAAAGGGTGGGCTGCTCTGCAGGCATTAGATGTGGTGATGACGATGGCTGGGGCGCACTTTACTACTACTACT
>PVJC01042947.1:0-14844 GCA_004026665.1 Murina feae
TTATAATAGTATAAGGTTATTCTTTAAACTATTTTTTAGGATTGGGTGTATGCTCACTAGAGTTTGTCACCTTCTCTCCCACCCCATCCCCAAATCTTAAAGCTGTTCTTAGAGGAGAATAAATCTGAAGTCTGCATGCCTTTCACTTAGCCTGGCCACCCACTTCTTCCAGGCTTATAACATGAAAGAGCATGCCCTGATCTCTCCCCTGCCTCAGTCTTCCTCATGAGTATCCAGTGAGGACCACAGAGAAGAGCCAGCAACTGGATGTGAACTACCCAAGGTCTGTGGTTCCCAGGGCCCTATATTGTCTCACAGGCAGCACTGGGCCTTGAGCAATTCACTGACATTTTACCCAACTTTGTTTTACCTATCAGTTTTCTATCACTGCCACGTGACAAAGCCAGAGCTATGTCTTTCCTCTCCTAAGAGACACCTGTTTACCTTTCTTTGTTTAGATTTCAGGCTAATTTGTGCTCCTGTGACAAACTATGTCATAGGTTCAGAAAAAGTTTTGACTTCGCTATTATCCAGTATTTTCTCTTTGTCAGAATGTGAACAAAGCTTTTTCTAGCTTTCTGCATCCTAGTCTGAGGCTGGTGGCCTCTCTGCTCTGTGTTGCTTTGAATTTTTTATTTATATTTTTTTACTCAACCTCCCATCTCCCCTCCACTTGGCAACCACCAGCTTGTTCTCTATATCTATGGGTCTGTTTCTGTTTTATTTATTCTGTGTGTGTGTGTGTGTTTTATTTATGGACTAGGGACCCGGTACATGACATTCATGCACTGGGGGGGGGGAGGGATTCTCACCCCAGCCTGCCCCCTCTCACATATTGGGAGCCCTCAGGGGGTGTCCTACTGATGGCTTAGGCCTGCTCCCTGCTCCCCTTGGGGAGTGGGCCTAAGCCTCATGTATGGCATCCTTTGTGTGAGGCCACCAGATTAATCAGGGGAAGCCACCAGCCCCATCACCCTGCTGCTGCAGCCACTGCCAGTCACCGCAGCCACCAAGGTGTTTTCATCAACACAGATGGACTCCAGTCCCTTCACCATGAAAAAATGACAACTTTCTTTAGGCATTTTCAAGATGTGTCTTTCATAGGATATGACATTTCTTTCTTTCTTTTTCTTTTATCCCCACCTGAGGATATGTTTCCATTGATTTTTAGAGAATGTGGAAGAGAAGGGAAAAACAGAGAGAAACATCAAAGAGAGAGAAACACTTTGATTGGTTGCCTTCTGCCTGAGCCCTGACCTGGGCCCCAGCAGGGAGGAGCCTGCAACCTAGGTACATGCCCTTGGTCAGAACTGAACCCCGACCCTGCAGTCAGCAGGCTGAGGCATTATGCACTGAGCCAAACCAGCTAAGGCAGGATATGACATTTCTTAGCCCTCCAGCAGTGGACCTTCATTAATTTTTCCAGGAGTGTGGTGGAAAAACCCTAGATTGCCTTTAGGGATTATTACCCAAGTTACTAAGAATATTACCAGTGGCATACAGGGAGCTTAGCCAATAAGCAGTAAGAAAAGGTGTTTCCTCTGTAGTTCACTCTGATCACCGGCTCCACCCCTGCCCCTCCAATCCTAGCTCCATCCCTGTCCAGGCCTGTAACCTCTGGCTGAGGAAGCAGGCCTGGGCAGAAGACCCCCAAACCCCTCCTATCACCAGCTTCACAGAGTCCAGGCCTCTGAGATCACCGGCTCTGATCCTGCCGCCTGCCATTGCCAGCTCTGCCCTTGCCCCACTGGCAGCCTCTGGCCAAGGCTGCAGTCCTGGGCAGGGGACCCCCAAACCCCTGCTTTGCTGGTCCCACCGGTGCCCAGACCCATATGATCACAGGCTCTGCCCCTGCCCGTCCAATTGCTGGCTCTGCAGAGCCCAGGTCACTGCAATCTCTGTCCTTGTCTCTGTCCAGGCCTGAGGCCTCTGGCCCAGGCCTTATGCCTGGGTAGGGCACCTTCATACCCCTCCAATCACCGTCTCTGTCCCAGCACCCTCTGATCACCTGTTCCACTCCTCTGACCCCCTGCTTCCCCTGCCACCTGCCTGGCTAACAGGCCTGACCACTTCAGTGGCGGGGCTGAGCCGGCCTGGGAGCCACCATCTTGTGGCTATGGGGGTGGCCATCTTTGTCACAGAGTGATGCCTAATTTCCATATTACTCTTTTATTAGACTAGGGGCCTGGTGCACAAAAATTTGTGCACTCAGGGGGGTCCCTCAGCCTGGCCTGTGCCCTCTCGCAGTCTGGGATCCCTCGAGGGATGTTCACCTGCTGGCGTGCCTGGCCAGCTTGGGTGAGGGGCTGATGGCTGTTTGCAGGCTGGCCAAGGCCCCCAGTGTGGACCCTTACCCCATTGGGGTGTAGCAGGCCTGGGTGATGGGTTGAGGGCCGTTTTTGGGCTGCCCACACCCCCTTCACATTTTGGGTCCCTACTGGGGTGCCTGGGCAGCCTGGGTGAGGAGCTGAGGGCCATTTTCAGGCTGTCCACAGCTCCCACTGACCCAAGGTCCCAGCAAGGCTGGCTGGAATCAGGTTTCTGGGGTTTATTTATCTTCTATAATTGAAATACTGTTGCTTTGAGCTGAGGCCTAGACAGGTAAGGAAGCCTCCTGTTTGTTTCAGCTCCGTGGCTTCTATAATTGAAACATTGTTACCATGAGCAGAGGCTCAGCCAGCTTAGGCAGGCAGTTGCAACAGAAGCCTGCTGTTTACTCTAGCTCTGTGGCTGCTGGCTGCCATCTTGGCTGGGTTAATTTGCATACAGCCACTCTGATTGGCTGGTGGGCATGGGTTGGCTGGTGGGCATGGGTTGGCTGGTGGGCATGGCTTAGGCATCCTGGAGAGATGGTTAATTTGCATATTGCTTTTTTATTAGATTAGATGAGATTCCCTATATAAATAAAAACATGGTATTTGTCTTTCTCTGTCTGACTTATTTCACCTCCTACAATATTCTCTAGATTCCCTCCAGGTTGTAAATGGCAAGATATTCTTTTTTATTACTGAGTAATATTCCATTGTATACATGTACCACAACTTTATCCATTCATCTATCAATGGACACTTAGGTTGCTTCTATATCTTGGCTATTATAAATAATGGTTCAATGAACATAAGGAAGGGTGCATAAAACTTCTTAGATTAGTGTTTTTATTTTCATTGGGTGAATGAACACCCAGAAGTAGAATTCCTGGGTCATATGGTAGCTCCATTTTTCATTTTTGAGGAATGTCCACACTGTTTACCTTGGTGACTACACTGATTTACAATCCCCCAATCCAGTGAATGAGGATTCCCTTTTCTCCACATCAGCACTAGCGCATTTTATTTGTTGTTGTTTGTCATAGCCATTCTATCTTCAAAAAATTATTATTGAAAAATATTACATTGAATTGGATGTCAGCATGGTATTCCACACACAGCTCCTCATGATGATCAAATATAGAAACATCAAGTCTGTTAGAATTATAAGCATTAAAAGAAGCACACTCATGGTTCTAAAATGGTACTCCTGATAAGATAAGCCTTCATTCGGTCTCAATCCTGCCTTTGGTATGACTGAAAAAAAGGTCTACAAACCCTTATTATTCATAATGAGATTCCAAGCCATCCTGACATTCATCATGTCAGCAGAACCACTACCTAAGACACCACTGCTAACTAGAAGGATATAATTAGATCTGATTTTCCTCCTCCATCTTGGAAACTATTAATTCTAATCTATATTTACATCAGCAATTATATGATGTATGGGTCTCCATTAAACTTATTACTCAACTTCTATACCCAAATTCCCATAAATCTTTATAAATCCCTAATTTGATCCAATCTCCCAACTTTGCTTACTCACCTCACATTCCTTCCTGGGCATTAACAGTCCACCATCAGCTAAATGACTTCTCTGAAATTTAAACTGAACTGGTTCTTTTATCCTGCACACGCTTGCTCTTCCTGCAGAACTGCCAACTTTTAAGGCTGATTTTTTTTCCCTTTCCCTTTCCATTACCAGGGCTGGATGCCAGTCAGGTTTCCTCCTAGATCCTCATTGCCACCACCATTTCCCAGCACCTTAAAAACATAGGCAAAAAATATCACCATCTGCTATGTCTTCTTCTTGTGCTTATCTAGTGGCACTCACTTATAACTTTCTATATTCTCTGCTAGATCATTTTTCTTTTCAACTATGATGGCTATCAAAACCCCTGATTTTAATATTCACATAGACCCTCTATGTTAAGCATGTATACATCCTATCTAATAAAGAGGGAATATGCAAATTAACCATCACACTCTTGCACAAAATGGCTGCCCCCTTGTAGACAAAAGATAGCCACCCCCATGTGGGCACAAGATGGTTGCCACAAGATGGCCAGCAGGGGAGAGCAATTGGGGGTAACCAGGCCTGCAGGGGAGGGCAGTTGGGGGCAATTGGGCTGTCAGAGGAGCAGTTAGGCATCAATCAGGCTGGCAGGAGAGTGGTTAGGGGTGACCAGGCTGGCACGCAGAAGTGGTTAAGGGCAACCAGATAGGCAGGCAGGTAAGCAGTTGGGAGCCAGCAGTCCCGGATTGTGAGAGGGATGTCTGACTGCCGGTTTAGGCCTGATCCCTGTGGGACATTCCCCGAGGGGTCCCAGATTGGAGAGGGTGCAGGCTGGGGTGAGGGACATCCTCCCATCTCCAGTGCATCAATTTCATGCACCGGGCTTCTAGTCTGTTATAAGTATGGTGGTATCCAAAATGTGCGTACTTGTATGTAGAGCATATAAAGAAATCTCTTTGATGATGAAATATCCTTGAATGTTGACAAAGCCAGTCCTCATTCTGTGTATATAAAAGGCAGCAGCTCTGACCCCTTTGTGCTATCAGGCAGCATGTCTACTAAAGTCAAGTCACCATTTTAAAGAATTAGAGAATCTGCCCTGACTGGATTGGCTCAGTGGATAGAGCGTCGGCCTGCGGACTGAAGGGTCCCAGGTTCGATTCCAGTCAAGGGCATGTGTCTTGGTTGCAGGCACATCCCCAGTGGGGGGTGTGCAGGAGGCAGCTGATCGATGTTTCTCTCTCATCGATGTTTCTAACTCTCTATCCCTCTCCCTTCCTCTCTGTAAAAAATCAATAAAATATATTTAAAAAAAAAAAAAGAATTAGAGAATCATCAGGGAGCTGTGCTTACTTGATTTCTTATATCTCTTGCATTATTGTTTGAAGAATTTGTATTTAAATAAAGGAACATCAACTTTGACTGGATCCAAATCATCCTTCTTACCTGTCTCAGAACCTGATGTAGTTTACCATCTCATTTATTCGACCTCATCCTGTCCAGTTAGCTTGTTCTACATCTTTCCCATGACCACTATGATCACTTTGCAATCATAACCAAATCTGGCTATTGCCAATAGCTGCACCACCTCAAAACTCTACATTTCAAGTAGTTCCTTTCATCAGGTCCTGCTACCTTTTCAGCACAGTTTTCTAGAACTCACATTCCCACATTTTGCAGCCCAATTGGGAACTCTAATGTAACTTTTGTATTCTAATTGATTATTTTGACAATCAATATCCCTTTTTACCTTGCTTAGAGTTCGTAAATTAAAATCAGAGTCTTGAACACCTTTTCATCCCCCACACATTCTATCTGTAGAGAATTTACTAATATGTGTCAAAACCCCACCCTGTTTATTCAGTCTCTGCATTCTCTGTTTCTGAAACTGAAAACATACATAATGCTTTTCTTACTTTAAATTCATCACACAACTTCATTTGTGCCCTCAGTTCTATCCTAGAATACTGGTGTGTTGTTTTTTTTTAGAGACCATTCACTCACCCAGTCTCATAGAAGGTTATTTTAAATTTCTCACTTCCTTATTAATATTCAACACATTTTCCCTTCCGCACCCTAAGCTGGTCTTTGACTCTAAGAAAATGTAAAAATAAGATAACTTCGCCATTGTATCTATAACAACTTATCTGCATTTAGATATATGCACCCTTTCTGGCTGGTTTTTAAAAAATAGATGTAGATTCCTTAGTCCAATATAAAGCTAAAACTCCATATGCTACACTCTTCTTTTATGAAAAGGCTTAATTCCACATTTTCTTTTTCCAGTTTCATCAACTTCCCTCCTCCGAATGGATATATTAGCACATCAGTGTACAAATGTACTGTGGTACTATCCATTCGTACAAAAAAGACACCCATAGTATTTACAGCTCACATCCCTTCTCTCTTCTTTATAACAGTGAAATACCTCATAAGACTTGTTTATACTTGTTGTCTTAAATTCCTCACGTTCTATTTTCTCTTGTCACCACTTAACCAAGTTTCCCTCCTAACCACAAAACCAGGTTAGAGATCTAATCTGAATGTAATTTTCAATTCTCACCTCACCTCTCACTAGTATTTGCCGTACATATTTCTTTTCTCTGTCTGCATTCAATTTATCCCTTGGTGAACTCATCCAGTCCACGGTGTTAAATATCATCTGTGTGCTATTGAATCTCAATTTATATCTTTCTACCTGGCCTCCTTCCTAAAGTCCAGGCTGATTTATCCAACTGCCTGCTCTGTTAATAATATTCGAATATTTAAGAAGCATCTGAATCGCAGTGTGTCCAAAGAAGAACTTTTAATTTCGGATCCACTCCAATATTTATCTTCCACATTATTCCATGTATCAAGCAGTGTCAATTAAATCGTTTACTTACTTGGGTCAAAATCTCTTAATCATCCTTGACTATTCTCTTTCAACATACATTTAATTTACCAGCAAATTCTGTCGTCTCCTTTTAAAATACATTTAGAATATGATGACAGCTCAATACTTATATGATCTTCCCTGCTTCACTGTGGTGTAAAAATATAGTTGGCCCTTCTTTTTCTTGCATAGAGATGTCAGCGTCATGTCTGGTGACCAAGGAAATATGATGAGGTTGAGAGGTGTTGGCAGTTGGCCAGAATAAGAAAGTGGGATGGGATGCAACTAGAGCTGGTGGACATGGCTATCATTCTGGCATGGTTGAGATATTGATTATATTAAATAAATAAAATAATTTGATTGTGCAAATAAGTAAACATGTTGAGATGACAGGTTTCTCACTGTGAAGAAGGAATCAATAAACCTAGAAATATGTATACATCTATAAGTACAAACATATACACAGACTCATAAATATCCACAGATAATTATAGTAATAGTCATGTTTTACACACACACACACACACACACACACACACACTGGAGCTCTTTGGAGAAATGGATGATTCCATAACTATGGTAAGAATATTTAGCATATTCTTGTTCCAAAAACAATGGATGCTCAAAGAATCATGAGGAAGTATCAAAAAGATATAGAAACCAGTTAGAAGTGACCCCCAATGACAAAATTTGGACAATTTGAGCATTAATAAATACATTATATGAAATAGGAATTCATGAGTCTCTATGATAATGAATAGATGAATTATAGAGTATAAATGAAAAATAAGGAAAAACTTTTTTTTTCAGTAAACTACCAACTAAAAAAATTAGAAAGAATTATGGGCACAGAAAATCATCAATGATAAACATCTGTGTGCTGATTGGTTCAAGTGGGAGGCATTAATGAATGCTAAAGTGGATGTTTGATGGGGGTCAGAGTACTTGCAGTGTCTCTGAATAACATCTCACATTCTGCTGTGTATCGTGGAGACATTTGGCAGACACCAGCATAATGCATGGTCAGAGTCCAGTCATACCAAAATGTTGGGTGGACACAGGCTGAAGGCCAACTCTTTTTAAACTGTGCAAATAGGAGGGCTGTGAAAGAAGTGAGAAACCACAGACTGAAAAGAGCCTGAACAGACATGATAATTGAGTGTGGCACTTGCTCTTGACAGGAACATGGACAAGAAAAGTAAAAGCGACATTATTGGGAGAAATGGTGAGATTTAATGCAGTTTGTTGATTGGGTGGTAGTGATGTATCAGCATCAATTTCCAGCTTTGGAGGATTGTATAATGAATATCCAGTCCAATATCCTTCTCCTTGGCTAATTCACACTGGAATGTCTAGGGGGAATGCAACATCAAGCCTGCAGTTTTCTTACAAATGTTTTCTAAAAAGGAGTATCTGAAGGAGAAAACATAGTAAAATAGTGACAGTGACAAAATAAATCATTAATTTAAAATGTTTAAGTGTTAACTTCAAGGAAAGCACAAGACAGAGCAAAACACTCAGATTAATTGTATCTATCAATTATCTTGCAAATAGTGACTATATATAATACAAATATTTCATTCACAATTTAAAAGTATAATTCTTAATTCACAAATAATAAAAATATTTGGACAATGATATCATCAGGCTATTAACATTCAAAATTATCATAAAAAGCTACTCTAAGATTAAAGAAGATCAAAGACAGCAAAATCATACACAACTATTTTTTTTCAAAAGCATTTGATATTCACAGAAGTGCACATAATTTGGCTTTCCTAAGTGGTTTATTAATGCTACTAATAACCAAATAAAAATGAATCTCTGTGTTAATAATGAGAATGCAGGTGAATGCCTTAGAAATTCAGGTGCTTGGATTGAACTGCTAAATGTTTGAGACATCTGGCTAAGACTCCGTGGAAACTGTCAATTCCCTTTCCAGCTGGAACCACAGTGGAATGTGTAATGACTGTAACACTTTCAGCAAGAGACAGACATGTCCCAGTGAACATCGGTTATCCAACTGGAAATGCCCGGAGAGTTTAGTCAGTACTATTCTAAAAATACTAGGAAACTGATAGAAGTCCCTATTTTTTTCTCTTATTAAAATGGAAGACTTTTTTATAGGTTACAATATTCAATTTTCTTTCTATATAATAGAGATGTTCCTGAAAATTATGGCTTTTTACCTTCTATAAAATCTTCCTTCTTTTTAATGCACATATATTTTTATTATTTCATAATTTTATTTGCCATAACTGAGTTCCATTAGTAAATTATGACCCATAATATGCAATCCATTGAGTATTTTCTCTTTAAAGATGCATCTGGCTGAATGAATATCATAAGAAATATACTGACAAATGGTGGAAGTTATAGTCTGGTGAGAAGGCATTCCCAATTGCTTTCAAATTAAATTATAAAAATATTTTTATTGTACTGATGCATATAGATAAGCCTTTCATAATGCCATAAGATCTGATAGTGATTTAAACAAGCTACTATTAAATGTTCATTCAATCTCCTCATCTGTATATGTAGATGATAATAATGCACATATTTTATAGCATTGTGAGGTTTAATAAGTTAACACACTAATAATAAGTACTTAATGTGTTAGTTACTCTTAATAATATTATTCTACATGCTGTTGACCTAGAGCTAAAATACACCTTCTCTCTCTTTGGGGAATTCACATAAGATTTATACAGAGTGACTAATCTATAAATTCATATGAAAATGTATTTAATTACTGCTCAGCTTTGAGATTCACTAGGTAAATAAGACTTATTATTCTATATAATAAAAGGGTAATATGCAAATTGACCCTAACAGTGGAAAAACCAAGAACAACTGGCTGTTATGATGCACACTGACCACCAGGGAACAGATGCTCAATGCAGGAGCTGCCCCCTGATGGTCAGTGTGCTCCCACAGGGAGAGCTCTCAACTCAGCCACAAGCCAGGCTGACAGCTGTGAGTGCAGTGGCAGTGGCAAGAGCCTCTCCCAGCTCCTTGGCAGTGCTAACTGCCAACTGATGGTGTAGGCCCACTCCCTGCTGGCAGGTGGACATTGCCTGAGGGCTCTTGGGCTGCCAGAGGGCGAAGGCTGGGCTTAGCACCGCCCCCCCCCAAATGCACGAATTATCGTGCACCAGCCCTCTAGTTAGATAAATAAGACTTATTCCTCTAAAATCCCAAAAAAAGAGAGAGTACTGGTAAAAAGGGGAAAAAAAGAAGTCCAAGAAATGAACAAAAATGAGACAGGTGTATTCATAAATGGTTATTAATGAGGAGGAGACTAGAATAAAATAAAGCTATTGAAATTATAAATACATCGATTGAATAATGTAACTTGGAAAAATGGAAAGAAATTGAGCATTCATTTTAAATAATTTAATAACACCTAGCTTCTGTTTGAGTGTTTTTCTTATCTTCAAATAGTTGAGCTTTGGTGAATTTGATCAGCATGTCTATTTTATCTTTCCCAAGTTACTGATCAAGCTGTTCAATAAAGCAGAGAACAAAACCATGTGGTATGCAATGAGAGTGTGCTCTTTAAGCAACCTTTGTAACTCAGTGATCAAAATGTACCCATGGTAACATTTAATTCTCAAATATTTCCTTGCTCATCTTGGTCATTCAACAATAATTCACTAATATGTTAATATCTCTCTGCAGCTGTTCATTGGCCACAAGTTATACAGCAAGGAACCTTAGGGGAACACATGATTCAGAGTATTCAGTAGAGGATATTAGAGATGGCTCACTCATTGACCCTAAGAATGGTTACTGCTATGTTCATGAAAATGCCTTCATTGGGTGTTTACTATACTCTCTTATAAGGACTGCTGTGCATTACAACCAGTGATAAGGCCATTGGCCTGGAATGATCTAGCATGCTAGCTCACTAGATATGAAGGATATATCACAATAATTATCTATTGTTGCTCAGAGAGGCAATTCTCTAACTGATTCTCTTCACTCATTCAATAAATAGATGTGAAGAAAGCAATGGAAAAAAAATCTAATCTAATAAAAGAGTAATATTCAAATTGACCCTCACTCCTTTATACCTACAAGCCACGCCCACAAGCCACACCCACCAACCAATCAGGAGCAAATGTGCAAATTAAATCAAATAAGATGGCAGCAGCCACAGAGCTGGAGTTGCCCCAGGCAATGGAGGAAGCCAGGGCCCTGTGGGCCCTGAGCTCTACTTAAAGCTACAAAGTTTCAATTATAGAAGATAAACCCCAGATACCTGCCAGGCTGGGACCTTGGGTTGCCAGGGGCAACCCAGGATTCGAGCAGGGAGAGAGGGTGGGGACAAAGGCAACAAAGTTTCAATTATAGAAGTTGCATAAATCCCAGATACCTGCTTCCAGCCAGGCGCCCCAGTAGGGACCCGAATCCTGAAGGGGATGTGGGCAGCCTGAAATAGCCCTCTGCCCCTCACCCAGGCTGGCCAGGCACCCCTCTAGGGACCTGAACCCTGAAGGGGCTGTGGGCAGCCTGAAATGGCCATCAGCCCCTCACCCAGGCTGGCCAGGCACACCAGCAGGGGTCCCAGACTGCGAGAGGGCATAGGCTGGGCTGAGGGACCCCCCGGAATGCACAAATTTTTGTGCACCGGGCCTCTAGTATATATATATATTAATCTATTTTGGTTCTGTAAATGTAACCATCACTTAGAAGTATTATGGCCTATAGGTTTTTGTTTTTATGTTTTTGCTGGTGAGCAAAGGTAGTTTATTCATTCATTCATTAACACTGCTAAAGCTAGAATTTAGAATTATATTCTAATTATACAAACACTTTCCAAAGAATTTTGAACAAAGGATAAACAGGGTGATGGTATTATCCTAGGAGAACAAGTCAACATTTATAGATCTCAATATTGTCTCAAACATTTTAGTTGAGTGTATCCTAAGTATTCAAAGCCTTGACTATTTCAGTTGATCAGCTCAAAAACCAAATCTCCTTTGCTTAGTTTTAATACATTACTGAATAAGGTATGTACTCACATTCCTCTTTAACAGATAGCCAAATAGAATCAGAAATATGAAAGGACTTACCCAAGGTTCACAGCTTTCAGGTGGCAAATTTGGTATTCAGAGCTTAGTTTTTATGAATTAGAAGCTATATTAATGTACATTGTGCTATTTCCCAAGTTTTAATTGCAGAATTAGGGAAGTGCTAAAGGTTATTGAACTGTGTAATAGGAGCTGCAAGACGGACATTTGTCAATTTTTTTTAATCCAACTCAGAGCTCTGCCCAGATCTCCCCAAAGTCCTTCTATAATTTCTGTAAACTTCTTGTCTTCAGAGACCTTTTGCTCCCTAAGGCCTACACCTGCAACTTTTCTTCAAAGGACTATCTTCAAGCTATTAAGTTGTGCCCATATTTACAGAAAGCCAGTAGTACTTGGGAATTCACATCCCTTTAGGGTGCACACTTAGCCAATGGATGAGTTGTAAGAGTAGAAAATTTTAGCTCACTTTTCTTACAGTGGCATACTCTATGGCAACTTTCACTCTGGATTGTCCTTTCGTAGCTTACTAGGGGCCTGGTGCATGAAATTCGTGCACGGGGGTGTGGGGTGGGGGGGGATGGTCCTTCAGACCGACCTGCACCCTCTCCAATATGGAGTTCTTGGGGACTCTTACAATCCAGGACCTCTGGTTCTTAACCGCTAACCTGCCTGCCTGCCCTAACCACTCTGCCTGCCTGCCTGCCTGCCTGATCCCCCTAACTACCCTCCCCTGCCGGCCTGGTCACCCCTATTAACTTTCTTTTTTAATCTTATCTCCTTCACACACAATTGTATTTGACTTCCTTATTGGCTTCTTCCTCTCACACAATTTTTCTCCTTTATGTAACACTTTTCCTACTGACTCATCATTTATAAACTTTCTTTCCTCCTTATTTCTTACTTCTGTTCCATCATCCTTCTTCCTATTTTTCTACTACCTTCCTTCCCTTCCCACATTCCTTCTTTCCTTTATCTTTATCCCTGCCCACCTTCCCTTTTTCCTTCCTTCCCACCTTAATTTTTTCTTCATTTCCTCCCTCTGACCTGCTTTGCTCCCTCCCCCATTCCTTCCTTCTTCCCATTCTCCTTTCAAGCTCTACCAGCTCCCCCTTAATAACTTTTCTTCCCTTCCTCTTTTTCTCTCATCCTACCTTTGCCATACATTCTTCTCTACTTACTTCCACTGTTTTAATACCTATCTATCTACCTGCCTAATTATCCACTATCATTTATCTTTTTTTCTTTTCTGACTTCTACTTTTAAAATCTGTCCCCAGTACACAACTATACTTGGTTTTCATTATAGGCCCTACAGTTCCCTCATACATCCTCTTTTATAAACTCTGCTGTCCACTGACTCTTTTATAAAATTCTTCCCTCCATCCTGTTCCACCTCTCCCCCACCTGGTTACTTCCCCCAAACTCTCCCTGGCTGCTGCTCCGCCTGCCCCCTGCCCATCTCTCCATGTCCTGGCTCCCCTGGGGGTTCACCCCAGCTCTGAAGGAAGATAGGGCCTCTCACAGGAGACACCTGCCCCTGTGTAAGAGAAAATAGAGCCAGCCAGAGAGTGGGCCCAGGAGGCGTGTGTGTGAGAGAAAGGGAGCAGCTCTCCTTCCCTCACTAAAGCTTCCCTCATTAAATCCTCCAGCTGCCCAGCCAGCCCACCACTGCTGCGGCTCTGATGGACCTGGGTGGGTCGTGGGAAACACATGCACAGAGGTTTAGCAGCCTCCCTGCGTGTGTGCCGCTGGACCCACCTGGGGCGACCGGCTGGTCCCACCCCCGCATTCGCTGCGATGGGCCTGGGTGGGTTTGAAGGAGGCTTAGCAGCCTCCGTGCTTGTGTGCCCCGGGACCCACCCAGGCCCATTGCAGCCCCTGGGCCGGCTGGTCCCGCTTCCCCTGCAATGGGCCTGAGTGGGTCACTCCGAGGCTTAGCAGCCTCCCTGCGTGTGTGCCTGGGGATCCACCCAGGCCATCACAGGCTCCGGGATGGTGGCTGGTCCCACCCCTGCATTGGCTGCGATGGGCCTGGGTGGGTGGCGCGGAGGCTTAGCAGCCTCTGTGCGTGTGTGCCCCAGGACCCACCCAGGCTGATCACAGACCCTGGGTGGGCAGGCTGGTCCTGCCCCCGCTGTGATGGGCCTGGGTGGGTTGCGCAGAGGCTTAGCAGCCTCCTTGCATGTGTGCCCTGGGACCCACCCAGGCCGATCACAGTCCCTGGGTCTGCTGGGTGGTCCCGCTTCCCCTGCGGTGGGCCTGAGTGGGTCGCTCCGAGGAAGCCTCCGTGTGTGCCCCGGGACCCCCAAGGCCCATCGCAGCCCCTGGGCTGGCTGGCTGCTCCCTCCCTCGGCTGCCGCCTCTATTTGCGGCAGAGGCCTCCAGTCTGCCGGGCGAGGCCGCAGTCTGTGGCTTCTTCCCGGCTCCCGCCTCCGCCATCTTGACTGGACTATTTTGCATACCTTTGCTCTGATTGGCTGGTGGGCGTGGCTTACCTGTCCTGAAGAAACGGTTGATTTTACTATTTCGCTTTTATTAGTTTAGATTACCTGAGTAATACAAGAATCTCTGGACTCCCTCAACCCCAACTCAAGCCATGGCACAAGATCATCTAGTAAGTTCTTATGTAACATAATAGATCTGTTCTACTGTGTTCACTTCTGTGTGCCATGTAATTAATTTCTCAACATTCTGAAAAGCCAATGCTGATATTGCCATGGTATTCTTTGTATGCCATTGTTTAAGTTTTTACTTATTGATTTATGAGAGAGAGAGAGAGAGAGAGAGAGAGAGAGAGATTAATTTGTTGTTCCACTTATTTATGCATTGATTTATGTATTCATTGATTGGTTATTGTATATGTCCTGACTGGAGACCGAACCTGCAACTTTGGTGTATTGGGATGACACTCTGAGCTACCCAACCAGGACATGTATTCCATTGTTATTTTCCAGGGTCCAGGGGACCTTGCTAGGGTATGACTTCTGAGTCATGTGTGAGTACTTGCATAGTTAACAAAATCTCCTTTACCTGGCCTCATATCCCACTCAGGACCCACTGTCCTAACACTCTGCATATCCAGTTCTAGATGTGCTTTCTCTGTTTCCAT
>PVJC01042948.1:0-14762 GCA_004026665.1 Murina feae
CCCTGGTCCTAGGGTCCCCCCGTGTTCCCTCACAGGCCGTCGCGGTCTCTGGTGCTTGATGTGCTTTCCCTGCTGTGAACACTGACGTGAAAATCAGCAGGTTCACCCTGACTGGTGTGGCTCAGTGGATAGAGCGTCGGCCTGCGGACTGAAGGGTCCCAGGTTCGATTCCGGTCAAGGGCATGTACCATGGTTGTGGGCACATCCCCAGTGGGAGGTGTGCAGGAGGCAGCTGATCGATGTTTCTCTCTCATCGATGTTTCTAACTCTCTATTCCTCTCTCTTCCTCTCTGTGAAAAATCAATAAAATATATTTAAAGAAAAAAAAAGCAGCAGGTTCAGGACGGGCCTCCCGGGCCTCGTGCTCGGCCCCTTTGCCTCCTGGGTGGGCCCTGAGGCTGCACCGTGGGCACCACTAATAGCGCGTCACGGGGGGCCCTGCAGGAGGCGGCATGGTTTCGGGGAGGGATGACCTTCATTTCATTTTATTATATTTTATCTTTATTGTTGAAAGTATTACATTCTCCTCCTTTCCCCCCATTGACCCCCTCCAGCCCGCTGTCCCCTCACCCCGGCCCTCAGCACCCCATTGTCTATGCCCCTGGGTGATGCATAGGTGCAGACAAGGTCATTGGTTGATCTGTTCCCACCCCCCTGCCCCGCCTCCCCTCTGAGATTCACACTGTGTTCAGCTTCCGTGTCTGCACCCACCCTGCTCACCAGTTCATTTTGTTCATTAGATCCCACATATGAGTGAGGCCAGGGGACACTTGTCTTTCTCTCACTGGCTCATGTCGCTCAGCACGATGCTCTCCAGGCCCCTCCCGCTGCCTCACAGGGTGAGAGACCCTCCTTTTTCATGGCCGCTTAGTGTTCCCTGGTGCAGCTGCAGCACAGCTTTCCCTCTGCTCGTCTCCTGGGGGGCGCTGGGCTGCTTCCAGGGCTGATCTTCAGCAGGTTCCTCGCCCACAGCAGGTCCCTGCCTCTTGGCCGTCGACACGCAGGGCAGTGACTGTTCCCGTCTCCACCCTAGAAACAGCGTCCTCCCAGCCCAACGGGAGGGATTTCCCGTGATGAGTGCCCATCACACAGGCGTGGCATCCCTGTGGATGCCGGTCCCTGACCGAGAGCCATAAACCCCAGCGAGGCCCATAAACGCCAGGTGACGAGCTGGGTCACAGCAGTCACCGTGGGAAGGGCCAGCTACGCGCTTCACACGGGACTTCAAATGCGAGACGATGATGCTGGAGGAGCCGCGCCCGGGCCGGGAGGATATAAACCCGAGGCTGAGGGGGACGTTCACACTCGGCCCCTCTTGCTGACCTCCTCTCCCTCCACCACCATGTCCCACAGCGGCTGCTCCAGGAACCTCTCCTCCCACGGGGGCCCCCTGCGTCCCCCCAGCTCCTCCCGAGGCTCCCACCCCAGCAACCTGGTCTCCAGCCCTGCCCCCCGCGCCCCTAGCCCCTGCCCACGGGGCCCCCCTCTCCACAGGGGCCGCCCGGAGACCTGCGGGGAGCCCCCCAGCTGCGGCCCCAGGACCTCCTTGCTCTGCGGTCCCTGCGGGACGACCCGGCCTGGGTCCCTGGGCTGCGGGTCCCCCTGCGTCAGGCCTCTGGGTCGCGGGGTCTGCGGACTCCCTCCCCAGAGCTATGGGCCCGGGTTCTGCCGCCCCACGTGCCTGCCTTCCAGGGTCACCCAGGCTTCTTGCTACAGACCCGCCTGGGGCTCTGACCGCCGCTGAGCGTCACACCGAGTCCCTCCCCGTCGTCCCACCAGCAGCGCCTGTCTCAGACCCGCTCTGCCTCCACCAGCGACGATGCCTCACTTCCTCATTCTCCATCAGCTCCTCACCTCGTCTCTGGCCCCAAATACGACGGAAAGACTTTATCTCAGAAATTCCGTGATCAATGGGTTCGCTCGCCACTGGCGATGGAGTGAGTGACCCTGGGGATGGAGTGAGTGAACTTCCATGGTTGTATGAAACCCGAATCCTCACACTGATTCATGAGCAGCTCCCTGTGCTGTCACCGGCTGTTCACTCACGGGGGTTTGACCTGCACGGGACACAGGTTGTGAAATTCCAGGGAGCTGGAGATTTGAACAAATTTTGTGAGACCTCAAACTGTAAATCGTCGGACTCTTGTTTGAATAGATAGACTTTTATGGATTAAAATCTCAAAATCAGGAGTGAGATTGATTTCCTCGGAAGATGTGGACCCTCGGGCGTAAAGCAGCAGCTGGGTGGGAGTTCACAGGCCACGCAGGGACAAAGACTTCTACTCGATGGGAACGGTGAGGGTTACACACGAAAGAAAAGCTGAACAGAGGACAGAGCTCAGCGTAGACCTTCACACAGAGCGATGAGATGCGAATGTGAGTGAAGGTAGAGCTTTATGAACAGAAGAGAGAAAGTTACAGGAGTTACGTACATGCAGATGAACATCTGGCTGTGACACGGATGAAAGGACAGATGAGGCAGGCCGAGAGCCACAGGGACTTCGAGGAGTTAATTACAGGGTCCAGTGCCCACGTCACACAGTGGGATCCAAGCTGTTGGCCAAGATCAGGTCAGAGAAATGGCGCTCAGTCTCCCGAGAGATGGAGCCTGCCCGGGAGAGCTTCTCCCGCTCCCTCCCCCGTCCTCCCTGGAACCAATAAAGACACATATTTAAATTAAAGATAAACTAACTAATCAGGCCGTCTAACTTCTGCTGAAAGCGTTCGGCAGCTCTCCCAGCAGTTAGAAGCCCTGCGTCCTGCATCAGGCCAGCGCAGACCGGCCGAGAGCGCCCCCCGGGCTGGCCCAGTTTCCAGTCTCTCTTTCCTTTCCCTCGATGACCAGCCAGAATGGCTTCTAGCTTGACAGCGACATCGCCTGACTTCGTCCTGGGACACGTCTTCTCCAAGCCACCCCCACTTCCCTGCAGGCCCCCCTGACCCCACACGTTCTTTGAGCCAATTTCTACTTTTCCTGACGTCCAAGTCCGGGTGAGAGTCCCTTAATGCAAGTCCTTTTAGCAACAAGAACTCAGTCGCAGCTCCTTGTGACTGTGATTAAATGGCTGTTCATTTAGCTCCTGCCTTCTTTCTTATACTTTCAGTCAAGTTAGACCCCACATTGTCTCAATATATTCTCAATCAGAGCGACACAGAAATGCCATCTTATTTTTTAAAATATTTGTTATTGATTTCAGAGAAGAAGGGAGAGGGAAAGAGATAGAAGCATCAGTGATGAGAGAGAATCATGGATCGGCTGCCTCCTGCACGCCCCACACTGGGGATCGAGCCCGCAAACCGGGCCTGTGCCCTGACCGGGAATCGAACCGTGTCCTCTTGGTTCACAGGGCGACGCTCAGCCACTAGACATGCCTGCTGGGCTTCCATCTTATTCCTTAAATGTATTCAACAGTCCGTGTCCGTAGCACGTATTTCAGATGATGGTCCTGGCGGCGTGTCCGACAGCGTGTCCTGAGCTGGGGCTGCACCAACGGGGCGGGTGGGGGTGGAGCTGCTCTCCCGAGTGTGACCCACACTGGTCGCTAGGATCGGGGAGAAGGGCCTGGAGATGACCCCGGAGAGATTCCGTGGAAACGGCTACGTTTATTTGGGAAACGGGTTGATGGACAGGTGACGGCCGGGGATGATGGCCTGGAGAACGCGGTTTCTTGCCGTGTTTCATACGTGACATCGAAGGAGATGACACGGGAGGCTCATGAAATCCGCTGGTGACAGGGAGGTGGAGCAAGCGAAGCAGGGGACCCTGGGATTGGATGGAAAGTGAAGTGCTGGACACAGGCTTCTTCCCCACAGGCAGGTGCAGGGAGTAACCATCAGCAATTCACTCACTGACGACGGACAAGGGGACGGTGGCCCCCCGGAGCCGCGCCTGTGCTTTGAGGGTCCGGGAAAAGGGAAATGACCCTGATGGTCCAGCGGTCTGTTACTTGTTTTCTTCGATGCATAAAGACAACAGGCTTAGTCGAGAAACATTAATGTGAGAGAGAAACAGCAATCAGCTGCCTCCTGCACGCCCCCTGCTGGGGATGGAGCCCACAACCCAGCATGTGCCCCAACCAAGAATCCGACTGGCCACTTCCTGGTGCCTGGGACGAAGCCCAGCCCACTCTGGCCAGGCAAGACTCTTCCAGTTTAAGTTGAAGTGACAAGTAAACGCTGTGAAGACGTAGGGTCACCATGTTTTGAAGTATATGTGGGTTGTGAAAATCGGACCGAAATCAAACTAATTCGCGCACCTTCATTTCTCATGGTTACAGTGCGTGTGTGCGTGTTTGTGGGTGTGTGTGTGCATGTGTGTGTGTGGGTGTGTGCATGATGGGAACATGCACCACCCTCTCTCAGCAAATCTCAGGTCTGCAACACAGCAGCACTGTGAGCTACAGCCCCTCCCTGTACGTGAAGTCTCCACAGCGCCTTCACTCCGCGAAACTGAAGCTGAGAACCCTTTGCCCAGCACCCAGGTGACTCTAAAGAGATCTGTTTGAAGACAGAAAAAATGTGGGAGGAGCCATGCTCACAGCATCGTGTCCAGCAATAGGAGCGAGGACTCCATCGTGCCTGGAGTCCTCGCTCCTGTTGCTGCCCTAACAGGGGAACCAGGTCACGGGGGACCAGTCACAGGGGAGCCAGGTCATGGAGAACCAGGTCATGGGGGACCAGTCACAGGGGGACCAAGTCATGGAGGACCAGGTCATGGGGGACCAGTCACAGGGGGATCAGGTCACAGGGGGACCAGTCACAGGGGGATCAGGTCACAGGGGGACCAGTCACAGGGGGGCCAGGTCATGGGGGACCAGGTCGTGGGGGGACCAGGTCGTGGGGGGACCAGGTCATGGGGGGACCAGGTCACGGGGCAGAGTGGAGACACATGAGACGGGACAGACCCTCCCAGGAAGGCCCCCAGCCACTGGGAATCGAGCCTCTGAGCTATTGAACCAGAAGGAAAGCAATGTCACCTCCCCCCTCGGGACAGATCACCTACCAGCAAGCCAGTCGCGGCCCCTGGGGAGCGGCACAGGAACCCCCGAGATTCCTGGCCAGGACGGGCCTGGCCACACAGATGCGCATTCGTGCCCACAGCCACGGCAGCTTCTAGGGTTCGGGGTCGCACAGAACCATCCACCTGTAAACGCAATGCCTGCCCACGGCCCCAAGGTGGCTGCGACCACAGAAAGAGCATTGATCCCACGCGTGCACCCAGCAATCAGATCTGCACCCCTCGTGGGTCACACCCGCGGCCGAGGAAGCAGCACCACCGTCCAGAGTGACACCCACACTCAGACCCTCAGCTGCACCCCATCTCCGCCACCTTGTCCCACAGCAGCTGCTCCGGGAGCCTCTCCTCCTTCTCCCTTGGGGCTCCCCTTTACCCGCCAGACTCCTTCTGTGGCTTCCACCCCAGCAACCTGGGCTACAGCCCTGCCCTCTGCACCCCCAGCCCCTGCCTGCAGGGTCCCTCTCTCCACAGGGGCCGCCAGGAGACCTGCTGGGAGCCCCTCAGCTGCCGGACGCCCCATTGTGGCCCCAGGACCCCTCACCCCACTGTGGCCGCAGGACCCCTCACCCCTTCCACTCTCTCTAAAAATCAATGGAAACACACCCTCAGGGGGGATTAGCAAGGAAAAGTGAGCAGTTGTGAGTCTGTCCTCAGGGCCTGCTGGGAATCACAGAATGACCCGTGGACCTGACACCCCGAGACCTGGCTACTAGGGAGCAGCGAGCACCCCGGCCCCAGGCCCGGATGTGGGCTCTACTCGCTGGCCCCAGGCTGGAGGCTGTGCAGGACACAGACCCCCACACACGGGTGGCAGCGAAGTCACTGGGTTGGGCACACGATCAGCTTCCAGGTTAGAGAGACTGACCCTAGTTAAGGCCCCTGTGACCTCCTAAGGCCTCGGGTGGGGGAGGCGGGGAAAGGATTCCTTCTGCCATCACGGCCACAAGCCTCCTGAGCGAGCCCCTTTGTGTAACCCCCACGCCCCGGAAGTGTCTGGCTGTCCGCGCCCGGCCTGTGGGGCTGGGTCCCCGTGCACCAAGGAGCCTCCCGAGGAGTAGGTGTCCCCACCTCAGGCCCAGGCAGCCCTCCCGCAGGTCCCATGGCCACCACGTGCCGGGCTCGGTGCAGCCCTGCGTCCTGCAGGCCTGGGAGCAGCACAGAGCCTCGCGCTGGGCCCCGAGCGGCCGAGGGCCGCTGGCGTCTAGGGTTCCCTCTCCATTCTCTCTGAGAGGAGAGCGGTGTTCGACTGGTGCGGAAAGAGCGAGCAAAGGAAGGCGGGATGTGGCTCGTATCCCTTCTGACTCCTCGTGGGTGAGCGTGTGGGGTCTGCTCCTCGCGTGCGTCTCCGTCATCAGATGAAGCTGCAGCAAAGGGGGGTGCCCAGCCCAACCCCGTGAATCCCACCGTATTCATTACGAACGAAAGTGAAATCTCAGTCACCACGTGGGCGAAGGCAGAGGCACAGAGCAAAGGAGGACGTAGGGTTGCCCTTGGGTGAGCGCCGAGGTCACCCTCGGCCTTGGTGACTGGTCCTGGACGCGGGCTCTGGCTCGCGTGGGCGTGGCTGCCAATGGGGGACGATGGGCTGGCCCGGTGTTGAGCTGGGACCTGTAACAGGAAGATCCATGATGGTTGTGAGTCGTTGCTGCCCCTCCACCCCCCAAATTCAGTGCCAACAGGAGCACTTCGGGCTCCACGACACATGCAGACGACTCTGTGGAAGGCACTGGGCCTGCCGGCTGGTGGGTGTCGGGTGCGGTGGCTTCTTCACGGAGCCGCTCGGTTCCGAAGGGCATAAGCTGGGGTCACCGGGACCCTCGCCAGATCTAACCCCCAACGTCGAGCTTCTCCCCAGGTACCCTCCCCTCAGCTTCCCAAATATTTGAGGGGATATTTTATGAGCACTTTTCCTTCCAAAGTTATGTAATGTAGTCAGTTTCACACTCCTTACAGCGTGCCGTTATTTCACATACACATAAGGACATTTCTAACTCCCTGCAGAACACAAGGCCACTGTTGTCAGCCTGTTTGTAGCATTAAAGACTGGATTCTAGATGTTGTCGTATGAGGTGATTCATGTATGCAACAAGCATAAAAGATAAAATAGTTCCTTCCAAACTGAAAAGACAGTTTCACTTCGTAAAGTAAGATTTTTAAGTGATAAATAAGAGATACACAGAGATCCGGCCAGATAGTTTCTGAGTGGTTCTGAAGACAGTAAACAAATGATATGAAAGCGAATATGTGAGTGTCACATGACATCTTCCTTTAAACTTGCTGCGTTTTCCCACTTTGTGGAGTTTAGAGCGAGGGGACTGGGGGAGACGACTAGAACAGGAGACAGACACAGAGAAGTGGGTCCCTGTCGCCCGTCGGCGTGACACGAGGACGCAGCGGCACCCTCCTTCGGGGAGCGCGTCCCCCACGGATGGAATCCATCATAGGTGACGGGACCAGTCAGATCTGTAGCTGCAGTCGGACCGGAGACGGGCGGAGGGCATGGATCCTGGGAGAGCAGGTGTCGTGTTAAACTTCCAGGTGTGTGGCAGGAGCAAACTGCGGTCGGTCAGCTGGACCTGCAGGCCGCTGGCAGGAAGCAGGGCAGCGCCCAGCCGATGAGCAGGTTGGGCGGGAAAAGCTGGATTCACAGCTTCAAGATGAGAAGCTCGGGGACCTCAGCCCACTGATGGGACAGCCCCTGGCCCGCCGCCCAGAGCTCTAGGGAGGGTCCCACAGGAACCGCAGGGCGAGGGGGTCCCACAGGAACTGCAGGGCAAGGGGGTCTCATAGGGACCGCAGGGCGAGGGGGTCCCACAGGAACCGCAGGGCGAGGGGGTCCTATAGGGACCGCAGGGCGAGGGGGTCCTCAGGCCATAGCAAGGCGAGGGGGTCCCACAGGGACCACAGGGCGAAGGGCAGCTGAGGAGCTCCCAGCAGGTCTCCTGGTGGCCCCTGTGGAGAGAGGGGCCCCGTGGGCAGGGGCTGGGGGTGTAGAGGGCCGGGCTGCAGACCAGGGTGCTGGGGTGGGAATAGCCGCAGAAAGAGGGGGGGGCGCGGCGAGGCAGGGGATGCAGTGGCCCCCGAGGGAGTGGAGGAGGTCCCAGAGCAGCCGTCACTAGGGGATGTGTGCAGTCGTGACCTACAGTGAGGAGGCTCTGAGGCTCGGCCGGCGGGGCTCAGAGGGTGAGCGTCGACCTAGGAACCAGGAGGTCAGGGTTCGATTCCCGATCGGGAAACAGGCCCGGGTGTAGGCTCCATCTCCAGTGGGGGGCATGCAGGAGGCAGCCGGTCCATGACTCTCTCTCGTCATGGATGTTTCTCTCTCTCTCCCTCTCCCTTCCTCTCTGACATCAATAAAAATATATTTTTAAAAAAAGAAGCAGTGTCTGACTTTGAAAGTCAGGTCTGGGACTGGCGCTTACACACCCTCCTCGCTGGGTGTGCCGCAGCGTAAAACAGGTTCCTTCGGCTTTAACAGATTGCGGAGTCATCAGAGGCAGGCAGACGCAGCGTTGGTGGCTTTACGACTGGAACAGGCAGGGAGGTGTGTGCCCGGACGCAGGGTCCTCGTGGGGCACCTTCAAAGCTCTTACTCACCCGCTCCTGAAGGTCACCAGAAGGTCACTCGAGCTGCGTTAGAGGTGGACGTGGCTGGGCCCAGGGAAGCCGGCGGAATTAGAAATAATGGACACGCCTTCCACAGTCTGTCTCCGAATCCTCACCATCTGGACAGCAACGCTGCCGACTGGTCTGTGCGTGGCCATGTCTTCCCCGCAGGAGCGTGTGCGGCTGCTTCCGGGGGCGAGGCCCTGAGGGGAGGGTCCTCGGGAGCCGGTGGGCACGCGGGGGGGGGGGTGGGGGCGACAGGAGCTTCTCATGTGAATCTCACTGCGAATCGCTTCCGTGACCTATGAACCGACTCCCCCGTGTCCCCCACGCTCCTGCCGGAACCTATGCGGACCCTGAGCATCCTCGCTCTCAGCTCCTCACTGGCTGTGTCTACCGGATGTGAGTTAAATGTTATGACCCACTTTCTGCTGCTCTGGAAGGTCAGAGGTCATTCATCGGAGATGCTGAAAGAGCATTGACAAGAAGCACAGCCCAGCCAGTTGGCTCAGTGGCTAGAACGTCCGTCCGCGGACTGAAGGGTCCTGGATTTGGTTCTGGAGGCAGCGGTCAGTGATTCTCATCACTGATGTTTGTCTCTCTCTTCCTTTCCCTTTCTCTCTGACATCAATAAAAACATGTTTTAAATAAAGAAGAAGAAGCACAGCCCTGGCCAGTCTGACTCAGTGGTTAGAGGGTCAGACTGTGGACTGAAGGGTCATGGGTTCATTTCTAGTCAAGGGCGCGTCCCTGGGTCTCAGGCCCCATCCTCGGCCCCAGTCTGGGTGGAGGAAACGAATGGATGTGTCTCCATCACATTGATGCCTCTCATTCCCTCTCCCCTCCCTCCCTCCCTTCCTCCCTCCCTTCCTTTCTTCCGCTCTTTCTAAAAAATCCTAGCAAAAATATCCTCAGGCGAGGATTAGCAGAAACAACAGCAAAATAACCTGAAAAACAAACAAAAAGAAGTACAAACCGAGTGGCAAAAACGCCTGCTGTGTTTTCCTCCCGTGAGAGGCCATGCTTGCACTGAATGGGCTCCGCGTCCGACAGTTTTGTTCTAAAGAAGCTCGATGGGGTGTTGCCTTAGTCACGGAGGGAGCGAAGGGGCCTCGCACAGGATTCCTTCTCTGCTTCAGAAGGCAGCAGGCAGCACTGCGCCTGGCGCTGCTCGGAGGCTCTGGAAAGTATTCCGTGGTTTTTAGGGTCGTGGCATGTGTTTCCAGTTGCACGTCTGTGTCCCAGCTCCGTGCAGAGGGGAGATGAAGGTGGGTGCCCGGGGAAGAGGAGAGATGGGGTGCCTTCACTGGCCGGGGCGCTGGGCCATCCGATGTATCTGTTATAAAAAATCATTCTCCTTGAACTTCCCAACAACAGTGTTTGGGTGCAAAGCCTCCATTATGTTGAGGGGAAAATGTTTGATATTCCTTAATATCAGATCTCACAATATTTTCCCCCAGTAATCTATACTGATTAAAGGGTAATTGCTAATTACACTGGGAACCATATTTCTTCCTACCGTCTGACTTCCTTCTGGACAAAGCCACGTGGCGGGGGCCGAGGCAGAGGTGGTTAGGGGCAATCGGGCCTGCAGGGGAGGGAAGTTGGGGGCCATGAGTCCAGAGGGGAGGGCAGTTGGGGGCCATGAGGCCAGCAGGGGAGGGCAGTTGGGGGCCATCAGGCTGGCAGGGGAGCAGTTAGGTGGTGATCAAGCCAGTAGGCAGGCAAGTAGTTAGGAGCCAGCAGTCCCAGATCCCAGATTGGAGAAGGTGCAGGCCAGGCTGAGGGACCCCCTCCCTCGCCCCCCCCCCACCACCCCGTGCATGAATTTTGTGCACCGGGCCTCTAGTACATATAATAAAAGGGTAATACACAAACTGACTGAACAGTGAAATGACCGATCTCTATGATGCACACTGACCACCAGGGGGCAGATGCTCAATGCAGGAGCTTCACCCTGGTGGTAAGTGTGCTCCCACAGGGGGAGCACCACTCAGCTAGAAGGTGGGCTTATGGCTGGCGAGCACAGTGGCAGTGGTGGGAGCCTCTCTCACCTCTGTGGCAGCGCTAGGATGTCCCACTGATGGCTAAGGCAGGGAGTAGGCCTAAGCCATCATTTGGACATCCCCCAAGGATCCTGAACTGCGAGAGGGTGCAGGCTGGGCTGAGGGACCCCCGAGTGCATGGATTTCATGCACCAGGTCTCTAGTAGGTTACATAAGAGAGGATGACATTGAAGCAAGTAAGCAACTTCAATTAGGTGAATTCAATATTTATATGGATGTTTTAATGTTCAAATTTTTTGATAAATGAAACAGGAAGGCTTAGGAGCTAGTGGAATGCTTCTTGCTATTCATAATTAAGGAACCATAATTAAGGAATGTTTATTGTGTAAACTGAGGATGGACTGTGGATCAATGAAACTTGGTTGAAGGCCAACTTGCCTATCAGAAGACTCTAGGTCTGTGACTTGAACTCGCTCCAGCAATGATCTCCAGGTTGGAGGCTTGGAATCCATCACAAAGTCCTGATTAGACACTCCCGGGCCCTCGGAGTGGAAGCTCATTACCCACAAAAGTAGCTGCTTCTTTGTTGTTGTTAATCCTCACCCGAGGATATTTTTTTCCCATCAATTTTCTTAGAGTAGAAGGGAGGGAGGTAGAGAGAGAGAGAGAGAGAGAGAGAGAGAGAGAGAGAGAGAGAGACACTGATCTCGAGGGTCCTGCAACCCAGGTCATGCCCATGACCAGGAATCACACCTGAGACCCCTAGTGGGGAGGCCAGTACTCTGACCTCTAAGCCGGTGGCCAGAGCAGTAGTAGCTCCTGTTACATGTTTAGCCAGGCCTAGGGACCCTATCCACGCACGAATTTCATGCTCCAGCCTCTAGTAAATACTAATGAAGAGCTATGTGTGGTGCCAGGCAGGTACGGGAAATACCAGGGGTGGGGGGCTGTAGTCTACAGTTGTAGATTCACTCTGCTGTACATCTAGACGACTGCAGAATATATTGAATGTGAACTGTGATGGCCAATAATCTATAATAATAAAAGCGTGATATGCTAATTAGGCCGGACAGCCAAGTGACTTCCGGACATCATTCCAGATGTCCTTCTGGCAGGGGCAGAGGCAGAGGCAGTTAGGGGTGATCAGGTAGGCAGGCGAGTGATTGGGGCGATCAGGCAGGCGAGTGGTTAAGAGCCAGCGGTCCCTGATAGTGAGAGGGATGTCGGACATCGCCTGAGGGGTCCTGGATTGGGAGAGGGTGCAGGCTGGGCTGAGGGACCTTTGCTCCGTGCACAGATTTTGTGCACCGGGCCTCTAGTAATAATAATCATTAGAAATAAATCCACATACATGAGAGTGGCTGGGGCCCTTGGGCTGTAAGGAAACTCAGCATCTCTCCCCACCAGGGCGGTGCCTGGCTGTTTCTCTACCAGGGGCACAGACTGGGGAGTCGGAACAGACACTGAGGGTGGATTCTTTCTGTTCTTGGTTGGGGTTCCTAAACCAGAACAAACTAAATGCCCCTCCAGACTCCACAGTATTTTTAGAGCTGTGAACCCACACGATTATCACTGTGGTGCCCATGTGCTGCTGTCTCTTCACAGAGGGAGGAACGCACGCCAGTGTTTCGGGTACAATTATGGCGCAATTACCTCCGCCCGCCAAGCGAGATGAATGGGGGAAGTGTGTGCCTCGTGAATAGTTGCTTTGAAGGCCTCGCGCACCCGCTCATTACCCGCCGCCCCATAAAGACGGCTTTGAAGGGAGGCACGGCTCTCGGCTGGAGCTTATTGAGCATCTGATGAAGAAAGGCCCCGCCGGACCCCAGGCCCAGGTATAAAAGTGCCGGCGCAGGAGCCGGAGCCACAGTCACAGTCCTCTTTGCACCTCCGCTCGGCCCAGAACCAGAACCAGAACCGAACCCGACAGCATGTCCTACAGCCGCAGCTCCGCGACCCTCTCCTCGCGCTCCCTGGGCGGCTGCCTGCGGTACCCGGCCTCCTCCTGCGGCTCCTTCTACCCCGGCAACACCTGCCCCGGCAACGTCTACCCCGGCAACGTGGCCTACACCCAGGGCACCTGCCAGCAGGGCTCCCCCCCCTACGGCTGCCAGGAGACCTGCTGGGAACCCGCCGGCTGCCAGGCGCCCTGCTACGGC
Organism: Murina feae; assembly: GCA_004026665.1. NCBI lineage: Eukaryota > Metazoa > Chordata > Mammalia > Chiroptera > Vespertilionidae > Murina > Murina feae. The sequence goes on from PVJC01042948.1 coordinate 12,789, forward strand.
CGCAGGCCCTCCTCGCTCTGCCGGGCCTACCAGGCCACCTGCCCGGGCTCCGTGGGCTGTGGCAGCACCGGCCTTGGGTCTTACGGTTACGGAGGCTCCCGCGTCCAGTCCCTAGGCTGTGGGTCCGGCTACTGCCGTCCAACCTACTTCTCCTCGTCCAGGACCTACCAGGCCCCCGCTTTCCAGCCAGCCTGCAACTCGGGCTGCTATGGACAGACTTACTGACAGCCTCTGACCCACGGGACGCCTGCCACCCCCTGAACCTGAGCAGCACCCCAGGACATCTGGCCTCAGCCTTGGCCACAGCCTCCGGAACCCACTTCCTGGGGCCCAGCCCCCAGGACCTTCTCTGCTGGCCTGGGAGACGGAGCTTGGCCACTCCTGAGGCTCCCGCTCTCCTCCTGGGCTCTGTCCCTCACCGTCTCACGTGGACATTAAAATAAATGCTGTCTCTGTGATCAGCTGCGGTGCTGTGTGTTTGTGCAGCCGCTGTGTTTGGGGAGAGGATGTTGCACCCCCACCGTGGGGGGAGAGGCAGGCGTGGTGTCTCCTGTGTCTCTGGTGTTTTCAGGTGGGAAGCAGGGAGAGGGGAGGAGAAGGAAAGGGGTGCTTGTCTCTGTCTTGAGAGACCCGTCCCCTCCCCAGTGCCCTGTCCCTCTGTGGCTTTGGCTTCCTGGGAACAGGATGCGTGGAGTTCTGACTGCAGAGCCAGGAGCCACGGGCTCACAGCTCCTGCTCTCGCTCACGTCTGTGGGCAACAGGGCAGTGACGGGGCCAGGACGCACCTCTCAGGGGGAGTGCAAGCCACCGGGCTCCACAGCCCCATGGGACGCAGGTGAGACGCACTATTGACTAGAAAGCTGCGTCTCCATTCACAGGAAACCGCGTCCTGTGGACCTAGTGTGTGAGCGAGGTCCTTCGGGCCACGCCGCCAGTGGGATTGGATACGCAGGACGTTTGTTGGTGAAAACATGTCAGGGAAGATGGGGGTCAGATGGCTGGCAAAGTCTGGGAGCCATAAGACCCCACAATGATCTGAGCTTAGAGAGAAGAGGAGGGAGAGCGGAGGGAGGAGGGGAGGGGAGGGAGAGGGAGAGAGGAAACTATTTTTGCTGCAATTGAAACAGTAATAGAGTCTGTGAGATGCACCCTAAGTTGTGATGGAGTCTGTGAGATGCACCCTAAGTAGTGATGGAGTCTGTGAGATGCACCCTAAGTTGTAATAGAGTCTGTGAGATGCACCCTAAGTTGTAATAGAGTCTGTGAGATGCACCCTAAGTTGTGATAGAGTCTGTGAGATGCACCCTAAGTTGTGATAGAGTCTGTGAGATGCACCCTAAGTTGTGATAGAGTCTGTGAGATGCACCCTAAGTTGTGATAGAGTCTGTGAGATGCACCCTAAGTTGTGATAGAGTCTGTGAGATGCACCCTAAGTTGTGATGGAGTCTGTGAGATGCACCCTAAGTTGTGATGGAGTCTGTGAGATGCACCCTAAGTTGTGATGGAGTCTGTGAGATGCACCCTAAGTTGTGATGGAGTCTGTGAGATGCACCCTAAGTTGTAATAGAGTCTGTGAGATGCACCCTAAGTTGCTCACACTCCCTGCTGAGACCCCCGTGGTCTGTGGTCCGTTGATTGTGAATTCATTCCAGTCCCTTAACTGTCAGGAGCTCCGCTGCTTTTACGAATTCTGTTTCGGGGAATTAGGGTTTGTTTCGTTTACCCCTGGATCCCCTCAGCCCCCAAAGACACCCCGCCTTCCCATGGGCGTGCTGACTAGTCATGTCTATCTACGCGTTTAAACCTGTTGCATATACAACCATTTTATACGTGAAACCATTCTATACTTGACATAGTAAATGCGCTCATTAAGAATAAAACTCAATGTGAGCTTAGAATAGAAATGTTCTCTTTTTAAAGTGTTTTCTTAAACTGATAAGAAACAAAAGAAGGAAAGGGGAGGGAGGAAAGAGG
>PVJC01042949.1:0-14714 GCA_004026665.1 Murina feae
AAGCCAGAGCGTCTGCAGGCTGACGCTCTACCCACTGAGCCAAATTGGCTAGGGCACACTTCACATAATTTTCATGTGTCAGAAAATATTAATCTTATTTTTGTTTCACTATTAAAAACTGCAAAAACCATTCTTAGCTCATGGGATATACAAAAACAGGTAATGAACCATTTAAACCACTAAGCACTGAAAGTAGGGCTAACTCTATGAGAAAAATAGCTAGGCAGGTTGAACTGAATGAAGACATATATCAGCATCACTCACCAGAGGAATATCTACTCCCCAGAGCTCACCACCCAATTTACAGTTAATTTGCAGTAAAATTTTCTGGGCCACACTCCGAAGCTTGGTGGGCTGACCAATGGTTCGAACATTGATGACCTACAAAGAAGGGTCCAAAAAAAGTATGGGAAAGAGAACACTATCAACCTCTCAGAAAATGTAAATAATTCAAATTATATACTACATTTATTTAAAACACTTTGGTTAGCAGTTAAAACACTTTGTATTAATAGTTCTAATTCTAGAGTTTCTTGGCTTGCGCGCGCACACACACACACCTTACAAAAGATCTCACGCAGAGTAAAAAAATTTTTTCAATCTCCATGAGAGAACAGCTTTTCCCTCTTTTTTAAAAAAATCCTCACTCAAGGATATGTTTTACTGATTTTAGAGAAAGGGGGAAGGGCAGAGAGAAAGAGAGAAATATCTATGTATGAGAGAAACACTGATTGGTTGCCTCCTATATGTGCCTTCACTGGGGATGGAACTCACAACCTAAGTATGTGCCCTGACTGGGAATCGAACTGACCACCTTTCAGTGCATAGAACAGTGCTTTAACCCATTGAACCACACTGATCAGGGCAGCTTCTTCTCTTTGAGTGAAGCCTATACTCTCATAACCCAATCATGTGAAACCACCTGGAGACTCACACTCGAAACAAGCAAAAGTACTCATTTGGGAATATGAAAGCAACATTTATGAAAAGCATCTGCTATTCTCCAGGTTACTCTAATGAGGGGCATGCTTTGTAGGAGGGAAGTCACATGCTACCTTCTAATAGTTCCTTAAGTCTTTTTGTACACACATGTATATATCCCTTTTTTCCAAGCCTCAAGGGAAGCTGTGTCCATCTCTGCCTCCTGCCCAGCTCCCACTCACCTGCGAAGGCACTGGAGCTTGCACACAGCACAGCTTTTTAATGGCCCCATAGAGGTCATCACGTGTGCCCATGATGATGCACACAACCATCTGTATCTTCCCCTTGAGGAGATAAAGTATAAGTAAGTTTGGCTTGGGAACTTTGACAGGGGTCCAGTCAGAGGCAATTTGAGAGTCTGCAAAGCCAAGGCAACTTTAAGGTAGAGAGGGGACTAAAACAAAGATGGTGGACATTCTACCACAGAAATGGGTCCTTGAACCCGAATGTTGGGTCCAGGGCTTTTTTGCATAAACATGTAATATGTTACCAAAAATTATCAAAAGCTGATTACCTCATTTATTTATTAAGAGACTTAAGATGCCTAGAAAAGGACCAGACTTGAACACATGCAAGGGTTACTTATTATTTGCTATTTTCAATTCTTTGTAATATTTTTACCACTCTCTTTCATAAACTAAAGCACTTTACTAGTATTACATTCGTATCACAGAACTTTAACTGAGGACACATGGAATGCAATACCACAAGAAAGAATTCAGGGCTAAATGCAGATGGAAATGAAGCTACTGCCAAACGCTTAAGTAGCGCTCTCTCTTTCTTTCTCTCTGGTTAGGAGAATGATTTTGCCAGCAGCACATCTCATATAAGCACCCTTTATCCCCCACTGCTTTAGAGATCCAGTATTAAGAACACAGGATCTTTTGTCCATATGGCATGGCTCAGTGGTTGAGCATGGACCTATGAACCAGGAGATCTTGGTTTGATTCCCAGTCAGGGCATATGCCCTGATTGCAGGCTCGATCCTGGGCATGCAGGAGGCAGCCAATCACTGATTCTCTCTCATCGTTGATGTTTCTCTCTCTCCCCCCGCCCCTCTCCCTTTCTCTCTCAAATCAATAAAAATATATTTTAAAAAACGCAGAGGATCTTTCAAAGTCTGAATAAAGAAAAGCAGCACTCCAGGGAAATAAAGTTGCCAATCCTTTATAGCAGAAATGGCTGTAAATGGTGAACCAACAGTATATAGTATTCCAAATCAAAATTTGTGTTAGATTAAGACTTCTCAGAGCACGTTCCAGCCATCACATCAAAAAATCTCCAAAAGGAGCCTATGGGCTGAGTCTAGCCAACAGACGTAGTTTTTCAGTCCTTATAATGGTTTGTAAGTTTTAAGTCATTAACATTTAAACATAGAGAGATGTACACATATGCAAATGCAGATTTTTGGCTTCTATTGAAAACAAATTAAAAATCAATTTGACAATGCTGGGCTTTTTTGTATCTGCAGTTATGGGGTTTACTCTTTTTGGTTCATTATAGTCCCCTCCTGGCCCACTCTACTCGTCTGTGTTACTCATCTGGCTCCAATAGACATCTGAGTTTGTGACCTCTAACAAAGAGAATAATAAAACACGATGCTATAAAGATTACAGAGAGACAATAAGACCAATATGAGTTAAATCTGGTAAACACTATCAATGAAGCTCAGATCCATGCTGCATGAAAGCTCTTGGCAATACCCACTCAGGAAGAGAACACGAGAAGTTGTGAAATGAGGGAACTGATGTACTAAACTGGGTTTTCTTGAGAGCAGAGCAGACTTTATCAATCACCAGGCCTGGGGGGAGGGAGGCCACAGCAGAGTACATAGGCATGGAAAGTCAGGAGGAAATTAATATAATTCTAGTATTAATCCCACAAGAACCGATCTTCAAGGACTAACTACTTCCAAAATCTTTCCTCTGCTTGTGTTTCCTCCTTGATATTCTTCCTGTTTTATGTACATACAGCTAAGAGCTGCAGGCCTCCACTACTGAGATGGGAGGACTATGACCTGCTCAGCTCCAGTGATCCTGATCTACTTTCAGCATGGAGCTGGTGGGCCATCTGCCAAGTTCATCACCAGAGCAATTTGAATCTAGAGCCAGACCAGACTGGAACAGCTCAATATTGAATCGTGCAAGATGGCACCTGGCCCAAGAAGTTGCTTTCTGAGCACGACATGTTCTATATAGATAACGAACTAAAGTTAAGTCAGCTATTCTGAGTCAATTATGTGATGAACAAGAACACTGGAGTGAGAGTGCCAACATAAAATGAGAAAAGCAAAATTAACTGAAGGACATAAAGGCTATTTTCTCTTCTTTCTTTTTTTTAATTGATTTTTTTTTTTTTGAGAGAAAGGAAGGGAGAGGGAGAGAAACATAGATGTGAAAGCAAAACATGGATCAGCTGCCCCCTGCATGTCCCCTACCAGAGATCAAACCCGCACTCAAACCAGCAACCTTTTGGTGCACAGGACAACATCCAACCAATAAGCCACACCAGTCAGGGCAAGGCTATTTTCTTAGTTCAGTATTTCATACGCAGATAAGACACAGGTTTCTGAACAGCATCAACAGCTAATTGATAACCAAGGTTATTTAAAATCAAGTATTCAAAGTGTTTTTAGAACATGCATCCTATAAATCTACTCAAATTAAATTAAATTCTTACCTCAGCTCTCAACATGGATTGAATGGTTCTGACATAGGTCTCTATTCGATCATCCTTTAGTTCAACCCAGGCCGGAGGGCTCATGCGCATGCCAATGGGGCCAGCCACCTTCTCTAACATGTTAACCAGTTCTTGGGCCTGGTCCACTGCTCTCTTTGGGTAAAAGAGGGCCCAGAAGTGCATGGGGACCTAGGAACAACCACAAGCTACTTTTAGTACTTCCCATAACTTGAACACTCCAGACTCATATCTCAAAAATGTTATTAGAAAATAAATGACTTTTTACTCTCAGCTTGAATCCTGCCTTATCTACTTCCTATTACTAACACAGATGTGTGTGATAAGTAAATTGGGGCATAGACTACTATACTATACAACAATGAGAATTATAGTTCTACAACCATACCTAACAACACAGGTAAAACTCACTAACACAAGGTTGAAGACAATACAGCTGGACGTACAAGAATGTTTACTGTATGATTTCAAACAGTTGAAACAAATCTATGTTGTGAGAAGCCAGGATAGTGGCTATTCTTGGAGTGTGTAAGGTGAGAGGTGGATAGTAACTAGGAGTATGGATGGGTGCTTCGGGGCACTGGTAAAGTTGTATTTCTTAACCCTTGGTGTGGATCATTCAGGTTTATTTAATTTGTGAAAATTCATCAGTTATACCCTTGAAAATGTAGTTTTTTCTTTAAATATATTTCAATGGAAAGTTTTATAAACAGATGTGTGTGTGTGTGTGTGTATTTTATTGATTTTTTATAGAGAGGAAGGGAGCAGGATAGAGAGTTAGAAACATCAATCAGCTGCCTCCTGCACACCCCCTACTGGGGGATGTGCCTGCAACTAAGGTACATGCCCTTGACCGGAATCGAACCTGGGACCCTTCAGTCTGCAGGCTGACACTCTATCCATTAAGCCAAACTGGTTAGGACCAGATATGTGTACTTTTTGTGTGGCTATAAAGACCAAGTTAGCTGAAACATTTTTATTTTTATTTTTTATTTTTTAAAATATATTTTATTGATTTTTCACAGAGAGAAAGGGAGAGGGATAGAGAGTCAGAAACATCAGTGAGAGAGAAACATTGATCAGCTGCCTCCTGCACACTCCCCACTGGGATGTGCCCACAACCAAGATACATGCCCTTGACTGGAATCGAACCTGGGACCCTTGAGTCCGCAGGCCAACGCTCTATCCACTGAGCCAAACCAGTTACGGCTGAAACATTTTTAAATAATTATATATCATTTTATTCTTTGGTTATCTTAGTAGGAAACTTTTAATTTGGCATGTTTCACTAATAAAAATACCTTCCAGGAACCCCCAGGGAAAAAGAGAGTGAGGGAGGGGGGAGGAGAAGAAAGGAAGAGTGAGTGGTAAGCTGGCGCTACATGCAATTTATTTTCTTTTCCTAAGTCCATGATAAAACAAAGGGCTTACCTCTAACAACTCATCTAACAAATAGCTTACTCTCTTTGAAGGACCCTGTTTAGTAGATAATTAAGAATGGGAATTCAGCTGAAACTTTCTCTCAAAAAGAGGACACTAAACCATTCCTCCTTCCTAATTTCCACCATTTTAGGAATACTGGTCTTCTCTTTACCACCCTAAAATCACTTACAGTCAAGATGGAAAGGTCTCTGGTTATTTCCTTAATCCAGTTTACTTCCTGAGACGTGATAAATGAAGTATTTCTTAAGTTAATTCTTTCCATTGGCAGAACACGTCCTTCAATCTAAACAGAAAAGAAAGTACCTATGACACGAGCCATCTGCAAACACTATTTAGGAAAACACTAACATTATTCTCTCTGGGGTCTGGTCAGCTTCACAACCTACACTTGCCCATTACAACTTCTGGAAATGGCAGAAAAATGAAACGGCTAGTAGTGAGGAGTCCATGTCAATAAAAGCCCTGGTATATGCAGGTAACATTTTTACAGGCACTGCTCCTTAGTTATTGAAGCTCCCGACATGGTCTCCTAATAAAGGAATTAGAAAACATTATCTTTTAGGAAGCGGAGAATGCATGTAAAACAACTACAATTTTAAAGTGAACAGGAACATAATCTTTAAATATATTTTAAGGGGAAAATTGAAAGTAGAAAATTAAAGGTAAAGCCCAGCCGGCGTGGCTCAGTGATTGAGTGACCTATGGACCAGAAGGTCACGGGTTCAATTCCCAGTCAGGGCACATGCCCAGATTGCAGGCTTGATCCCTAGTGTGGGGCATGCAGCAGGAGGCAGTCAATCAATGATTCTCTCTCATCAATGTTTCTCTCTCTCTCTCCCTCTCTCTCTCTCTCTGAAATAAAAATATATATTTTTTAAAAGAAAATGAAAGGTAAAGTTTCTTAATAATGATGAACATAAACTATTATTCTACTTTATACAAAGAAAAAGTTGAAAGGAAAAGGCATAATGAAAGAACAAATTAAAGTGAAGAATAACAAATCAGTTTCACCTAAATATCCCTAAATTGGAAGATAACTAGATTGATGATATACCAGTATGATGGACTATTTTGTAATCTTTAAAATCACTTTTTAACTACATGTAATATAATCCTGATTTTTCAAAAAATCAAGTGCAAGATACACACCATAGAAAATTGAATGAGTCCACACTCAGTAGTAATTATCTCTATGGAAGTGTAATTATGGGGGATTTTTATTCTGTATAATCTTTACTGTTTACTTTTTTTTAAAGAATCTATTTTATCTATGATTAAAAAAATTTTAAATTTTAACACAATGAATAACAATACTCCTATTAGCAAGAGTGTAAAGAATCAGACTCATCTTAGGCTTATGAAAGAAATTGGACTGGAAAACTAAAAGTGAGATAAAATTTAAGTCAATATTCCTTTGCTACCTACCTGACTAGAAATTAACTCCAAAATAAAGATAAGATAGGAAGTTATCACTTAATCTCACAAGGTTCTGAAATTGTTGTTTTCCTACCCTGTCACATCTTCTGGCTTACCTTATGTACATCATCCTGCAGATAGAGCCCCCAACGTGTTAGTTCATTACTGGCTGTCTCATTCTTTGAAACTCTCTGTATCAAGCATTTCAAAGCTTTATGGTGCTGTTTGGGGCTCAGGTTGATCTGCTGGGTCAAATCCTAAATAAAATTAAAATGGATATAATTAGTTGTATTAGTTTCTTCAATATGAGGATAAATAAAACCCAATGAGTCTTAAATGTTTCCATAAGAAACCTCCTTAACATTGAAATCTGTATAAATTTTCAAATATTTTTAAGGACTTTTTAATAAATACTTTCAGGAATGTCAATAAAGTATAAGATTTAGCCAAGAGACTTTTATGCATGCATTTAAGCATAACCAATGGACACAAAACACTGGGGGGTAGGGGAGGCGGGGGGAAGGGCAGGGGAAAAAAGAGATATATGTACTAATCTTTGTAAAACTGTATGTAATAAAAAAAAATAAAGTATAAGATTAAATTTTAAATCATAAAAGAATTTTAAATGTTATTGTTTCTTTCTCCCTCGTGACATCTAAGTCTTATCTCTTTTTCAAAGTTATGTTCTGAATTTAAGATTCCTAAAAGATTCTATGAAAGAGGGCAAAGGGGGCTTGATTTTACCTATTTAACATTTGGGAAAAAATGCTCAGTACCAGACATGCAGCTAAACATAACAAAATGAAAGACCAGCCCTTTAATGTCAACATTATTTTTTTGTCAAGAGGTTAGTTCAGGGTAGTTTCTTTCTAAATATTTACTGTTGAATGAATATCTAACAAGTGTGTATGAAGATTCTGAATCATGTAAGTGAGTTCTTTCTTTATTCTTCTGAGACAAATTATACAGCTGCTGTTCCCTGGAACAACAAGTCTATGGAACTAGGGTCAGTAAGTCTATGGAACTATATAGATAGCTTTGTGATTATAAAGTCATTAGGCAACTAGAAGTTGTAAGGAAGGAACTTTGACCCCCATATTAAAAGCACAAGTATCAGAAGGTAAACAAAAAGAAACTCCTACGTGAATTTAAGCATCACTTCAGATGCTTTATGATGTTACTAAAAATAGTATGTGACATCTGAGAAAAACAAGGCCCCAGGATGAGATAGACTGTGATTAGCCAAGGGAGGCAGCAGAACATCTCAAATGTGGGAAGCCCCAGGAGTCACAGACAGAGTGTGAAGGTGAAGCACTCAGAGTCTGGACTCATCTTTACTCCTATTTCCTATAGAAACTGAGCCTGAAACTTCCAGGATACTCCCAGGCCCCACAAGATAAACTTCTGTCCTTTTACCTCATCCTCTAACTGGCTTTTTCCTACATTATCTCCTTCATCCCTTCAAATAAACTGAAGGTTTATAGAAATTGTTTTAAAAATGTAGTGCTCCCAAAGAATCTTGTTTATGATCAAACTAGGGGCCCGGTGCACAAAAATTTGTGCACTGGGGCAGTGGGGGGGGAGTGTTTCCTCAGCCCGGCCTGTGCCCTCTCACAGTTTGGGACCCCTCTGGGAATGTCCACCTGCTGGTGAGCCTGGCCAGCCAGGGTGAGGGGCCAATGTCTGTTTGCAGGCTGGTCAAGCTCCCCAGTGGAGACCCTCACCCCAGGAGATGTGGCAAGCCTGGGTGAGGGGCTAAGGGCAGTTTTCAGGCTGGCCATAGCTCCCACTGACCCTCCGGGCGATCCGCCTGGGAAGCGATGGGGTGGCGCTGGCCACCCCATAGGCTTCCCAGGAGGGGGCCGCGGGGTCCTGCCGGCTGGTCCCACGCCCTGGAGGCTACCGCCTGGGAAGGCATCGGTGGCCCAGGGCGCCAGATGCCTTCCCAGGATGGAGGCTCCCAAGATAGCGGAGGCAGTAGCTCCAGAGAAACCGCACACCAGGGCTGCGGCCTCTGCCATCTTGGCTAGGCTAATTTGCATACAGTCACTCTGATTGGCTGGTGGGCGTGGCTTAGGCCGTCCCGAAGAAATGGTTAATTTTAATATTACGCTTTTATTAGTTAAGATTGCCATTGTTACTTCTGTGGGAGCAATACCTCTTGCTGCTGCTTCAGACTGGGCTTCCTTTTCTACCTCATGTAGCATCTTGTATGATTTTGTTAATTCATTTATTTCATGCATGAGGTTGTTGATGTTGATCATGAGTCTTTCTGAGCATCCCTGGTTTTTCTGGCATTGTTAATCTTTTACTTGTTGCTTCGGCTGTATCCAAAATATAGAGTTGAGCAAACTTCCGAGAAACACCATCCGAAGGATGTAAAGTTCCTGTACAGTGATAAGCTTGTCCGTATATTCTAAAACAGTATGGCCCGTTTCCTGATGGTGATGCAATATTTGCACCCATGGAAGCAAAAACAAAAGAACTATTTATGGAATGAATATTTTCCATCAAATTTTTACTGTCAGAATCTTCATTTGTCATTAATCTTTTTAAATATGCTGGGTAATCGGGAAAATGTATATCATTTGGACAGACTTTCCCTTTGCTACAACATCAAGTAAATTTTCCATCAGGTGGTTTTTCATCAGAGAAATTGAGTGACAGGCAAAATTCACATCAAACAGTCATTCCACCACAACTATGTTCAAGGATTGCATCCTCACCGACTCCATTTACGCTGAGAAGGCAGTTCCTACCAGTATTGAGAGTAGTTATTGATGTTGACTGTTCTCTCAACATATTCTGTCATCGCCACCGCCTTTTTTCAACTTCAAAGGCACGTTGGTCTTTAGACATTTTCTGTCGAAAACGCCGGATTTTTTCAGCCTCAGAGCAACGTCTTTCCAACAACTTCTTTTCAGATACATTCTTTCGCAGGCGCTGCCGTCTTTCAAGATCAGAAGCACATTGGTCTTCAGACATTTTCTGTCGATAACGCCGGTTTCTTTCTGCTGCAGAGCTACCTTGTATCAATAGATGTTTAGACATGGTCCTACCTCCCTGCTGTCAGGTGAAGTAGAGTCCTGGCTGGCAGAGAGGTATCTGACCAACGGTTGTTTCACGACGACCGTTAAAAGTTCCTTCTCCCTGCTTTCAGATGCCTGTCAGGCCATGGATAGCTATCTGACCAATGGCTGATTCTGGCTGATTCTGTGGGGTGGGACTTCCTCCTCCCTTCTGTCAGAGTCTGGGCCAGCACAAACAGGTGAGTTGCTTTCCGGAGGCGGAGGTGGGGGGTGGCGGGCAGTTCCGGTGGGCAGCTCGCTCCTCCCGCCCCACCCTCTCCGCCCCTCCCGTGCGGTTCCTGCAAGAGGTGGCAGTAGCGGACACGGGGAGGCAAGCCTCCCCATGTCCACTGCCGCCATCTTGGGTGGGCTAATTTGCATACAGCAGCTCTGATTGGCTGGTGGGCGTGGCTTACCCCCGTCCCAGAGAAACAGTTAATTTTAATATTTCGCTTTTATTAGTTTAGATGACCAGTTTGCAGTCATCTATCTGTCTGGTAAGAGTGAATTATGTTTCCTTTTACCTTATGCTCTGGTCACTCTACTGTTCTAATAACCTTCAAAAGGAAGCTCTGATTGGCTTTCCCAGTGTGTGAGAAGGGAGATGGATGGATCATGTTTTACAGAGAGGAAACTGAAGCTTGGAAGAATGAACCCACCCAAGTAAAGATGCAAGCCTAGCACAGTTCTAGCTCAATCTTCTCTTGAAAAGGTCTCCCACTCAAAGCAGGCATTTCTCACCTTCATGGCCCTGAAGTCCTTCTTCATCTTCTCAGGGATCCCAGTCATGAAGGAAAGCTCAGGCAGCAGCAGGATTTCACTTTTCAGCAGCTTTGAATAGAGAATGGAGAGGGGAAATAAGGCAGGAAAATAGGATCCTGTCCTCTGGCCTGTACAGGACATGTCATCCCCAGTGCTGGCCCTGTAGGGCTATCATTGGCAAACTAAAGAATATAAAACCCCAAGGGGCAGTGGAACACTGTTAAGTACTTTACCCTTTTACCTTCATCACAATACTCATAGCTGCTGTATTAGGTAAAGGGAAAAATGCTGAAAGTGTTAAAAGGAGAGCAAGAACTAGAAAAAAAGTTTCCAACCCTCTTGAGCCTCCAGGCAAGCCAAGACAACACATTCTATCAAACCGGTGCCTCCACCTTATCTTAGCCTGTCAATCTTCAGCACTCACGCTTAAAACAGAAGAGTCAGGTGTCAAGGCACTTTGCTCTGGCCCCAGCCCTCTTAAAATGTCTAAAACTTCCCTAATAAATCAGTGTTTTAATCTTCTTTTGCAACAAATTCTCCTGATTGCTTAATCTAATTAGCTCATATGAATATTTAGCTTCTTGAGTAAATCTCAAAAGCAAATCCTATGGAGATGGCACCTATGGCTAGAAGACACAGACGAAAACCATGCAACAGCTTTCCCAAAGCACACTGTAACCATTGCCCCTTGGCTTCTAGGGCTGTGAAGAAGGCAAGAGTGGCCGATGGGCACCCCCCACTCACCATCCCTTGGTTATTCTGTCTCTCACTGGGCCTGTGGATCAACAGTGGCTGGTCCTCTTCCTTAATTGTAATTCCATAGTTTTTGCTATAATAGGACAAAAGCAGGAAAAAATTTCAGAAGCAGTATCACTACTCTTATAGCAGCATAATCTGAGTCTCTTAAAACTAGGACTGAGGTACAAATTTGCCTAATACCCTTGTCAAGGGCCCATCGGAAACTCATCATAGCATCTAATCTAATAAAAGAGTAATACCGAAATTGACCGTTTCTTCGGGACACCTAAGCCAAGCCCACCAGCCAATCAGAGCAGCTGTATGAAAATTAACCCAACCAAGATGGAGGTTGGCAGTCATGAAGCTAGAGTAAACAGCAGGCTTCCGTTGCACCAGGAGTAAACTGTCTGCCGGCCAGATGGGCCTCTCTGTGCTCAAGGCAACAACATAGTTGCAACATTGTTTCAATTATAGAAGCCTTGGAGCTGAAGCAAACAGCAGGCTTCAGTTGCACCAGCGATGGAGGAAACTGGCTGCCTATGCTGACTGAGCTTCTAACTAAGGCAACATTCTTTCAATTATAGAAGCTACGGAGCTGAAGCCAACAGGAGGCTTGCTTACCTGCCTAGGCCTCAGCTTAAAGCAACAGTTTCAATTACAGAAGATAAATAAACCCCAGAAACCTGCTTTCAGCCAGCCTTGCTAGGAGATTGGGTCAATGGGAGCTGTGGGCAGCCTGAAAACAGCCCTCAGACCCGAACCCAAGCTGGCCACACCCCAATGGGGTGAGGGACCCCACTGGGGGGGCTTGGCCAGCCTGAAAACAGCCATCAGCCCCTCACCCAGGCTGGCCAGGTACCCCAGTAGGGACCCAAAACCTGAAGGGACTGTGGACAGCCTGAAAGCCTGAAAACAGCCTTCAGGCCTGCACCCAAGCTCGCTTCACACCAATGGGGTGAGGGATCCCACTGGGGGGCTTGGCCAGCCTGCAAACAGCCATCAGCCCCTCACCCAGGCTTGCCCAGGCACCCCACTAGGGACCCAAAACCTGAAGGGACTGTGGGCAGCCTGAAAACGCCCCTCAGCTCCTCACCCAGGCTTGCCCAGGCACCCCACTAGGGACCCAAAACCTGAAGGGGCTGTGGGCAGCCTGAAAACGGCCCTCAACCCATCACCCAGGCTGGCCACACCCCAATGGGGTGAGGGTCCACACTGGGGGGTTTGGCCAGCCTGCAAACAGCCATCAGCCTCTCACTCAGGCTGACCAGACACACCAGCAGGTGGACATCCCCTGAGGGGTCCCAGACTGCGAGAGGGCACAGGCCGGGCTGATGGACCTCCCGAGTGCACAAATTTTTGTGCACCGGGCCCCTAGTATTTATATAACTGGAAAAAGCAGGTTCAAATTATTGTTGCTAATTAAACAGAAAAGAAACAGGCTAAACGTCAAGGAAAGACTGTTTAAAACTGCATCAGGTTAAAGGGGTTGGGCAACTAGAAAGGCAAAATAATAGTCGAATGATTAATGATTTGCATTTAATCTCTCCAACCAGACTTCTAACCAAACCAGCAAAGGAAATACAATCCAAACCCATGAGATTAATTTATGAAGTAACTTCCAAAAGTATTAAAAGGAATGAAACTGTAAAGGTGGTATATTCAGGTCCAGGCCCACAAGAGTTAATTCATTCTTATGCGCATTACCAATATAATTATTTTAAAAGTAGCCCATTGTATGCCACTATGGAACTCAATATCCTGTTATCCTACAGAATGGGAGACTATGCACCTCCCCACCCTGCCCCGCACAACCACGTCCAGTCTATTTTCTCTACCTGTAGTAGTCCAAGAATGTGATTTCCTTCCCATCAGACATTGTGAAGCTATCTTTTGGAGTCTTATTCCAATCAACATCATCAATCCGATAGGTACGGTTGTTGTATCGGGTTATGACAATATTGCCAACCAGAAGCTTAGTGCACTCATCCTGGAAATTTTCTTTGTTCTGCTGATACATGGCATGCCTTTGGAAAGAGACAAAAGATGTCTGGATCCCTTTTATATACACAAAGCAATATGAAAGGGATTGGTGATACAAATAAGTACTTTAGAGGTACACTCATAGCTATATAGCACCAAAAGGCTCCAGTTGTCTCTTTTAAGAGATAGGAACTCACCTCTTCTCTTTAACATTACAAAAACAAACAAAAACAATTAACAAAAAATAGCGAAAGGATTAAAATCAATTAAAAAACAGCAACTACAAATGAATAAAATTCATTGTATTCTTAAAACAGGTTGGGAATGCCCAGCCTGCAGGCTGTATAAGGCCCAAGAAATCACTTGGTCAGGCCCTACTAAGGCATCATGGGTGATTTAATTATTTGACCGAATTCAGCAGGCTAAGTTGATAATTTTTTATGGCCTGTGAATGATGTTCTAAATACACAAATGGCCCTTGGCAAAAAAAAAAAAAAGGTTCCCCACCCCTGCCTTAAAATAAGATACTTAGACATCAAAATAATCATTCTTATGTATCATCATTATAGAGACAATAAAACATTTTTTAAACTATTATTTGTCTTTCTAGCTGAAGGAAGAAACTATAGTACCTGGTGAAGACGCTAAAGATGCAGAGATGAAAAGACTCGTAAACAAATGTACCCTTGCAGTAACCTCTCTAATGGTGCCATAAACAAGGCCACACAGGAAATTTGCAGAAAGCATATCTGAATATGCCCAGGGAGTGAGGAGAGTTTACAGAGGCAGCTGATACCTCTGTATAAGGGAGCAATGTGCTAGGCACAGCCACCAGGACAGAGGTGTGAGTGACACTCCAGGCAGAGGTAGTGGTATGTAGAGGCAATCAGGGATCTGGAACAGGGGAGAGTGAGTAGGTGAAAGAGGGACAGAAGATGCTAAGTGTAGGTTACAGACAAGCGGGGTCCAAATATGAATTCCCTTCTAAGTCAAGGAGCAGAGATTGGACTTTTTTCTGTGGGCCAGTGTCACCAGGGCATGTATATTCCTCAGGAACACTAGACCCTTGAGAAGTCATGAGGTTCCACAATCAAATAAATTGAATCCATTCTACATCTTAAAACCCCCCCTTTTTTTTGAGATTCACAACATCAGGCTGCTAAAGAAGAGAAACATACTTAGTTTCATTTACCTCCAATGAAAAAATGTTTTATTTTCTAGTTCATCAAAAAAAGTTGCAAAATTTGTACACAGAACCTCACATATGGTATTGACATTGGTACAATATTGTTAACTAGGCTGATAGACCTTATTCAGTGTTTGCTGTTGTTGTTTTTTTGCATACACTGATTTGTGTGTATAGTCCTATGCAATTTTATCTCCTTTATACGTTTACTAGTGGCCCAGTGTACAAAATTTGTGCACATTAAAAGGGGATTAATTAGAGGAAATATTTTAATATTGCTATTTGCCCTTTCTCTATAATAGAAGTGTCAGAGATTAAAGAAAATTAGTAAAACGTATATGAAAATCTTCCTCCTGTCAGAGTCAGGGGTGCACCATGGAACCTAGAGTCAAGTCTTCAAACACCCACATGCACCTCAAAATCGCTCGAGACCCAAACCTGGA
>PVJC01042950.1:0-14720 GCA_004026665.1 Murina feae
ATTGATACACTGTTCCTTTAAGGCGGCCTTCTAACTACTAACGAAGCCTCCTCTGCTTCACCTCGCAGCGTCTATAATGAAACAATTGTTACTTTTACTGGTTAGGCCGGAGCTGCTCTTTCCTTCAGCTCCGGAGGATTCTATGATTGTTACAATGTTTCAAAACTGCTAGAGGCAGTTTAATCGGAGCTGAGCTGAGAGGCGAAGCTTCACTTTCGCTCCTGCCGCAATGGAAAGGGCTGTTTACTCAGGTCCGTGAGTGGCGGCTGCCATGTTGGCTGGGCTAATTTGCATACAGCCACTCTGATTGGCTGGTGGGCGTGGCTTACCCTGTCTCGGAGAAACGGTTAATTTTAATATTTCGCTTTTATTAGTTTAGATGGGTCAGTCTTGGGGGACACAGCAAGTTAAGACAGGAAAGAGAGGTTCTGGGTGGGTATATGGGAGACATCCAGTAATCTGCCTCCTCATAGCCCTTACTACCTATAGTACATCAGATTTGGCAGTTACAAATGCTCTTACTCATGGTCTCTCTTATATGATTACTATGCATTGTGATATAACTCTTGTATGTTACCTACCTTTTCAGGTATTCATGAACCCTTTTCCTAGCAGTATGATACACTTCTAGTGGATGATGAACACGTCTTAAATTTTCCTGTCTCCATAACTGACTTAGCCCAGCAGTTACTATAAAGTTGGCATTCCAATAAAAATGTGTTGAAAAAAGTATTAAAAATATTTATTTTTTAAGGGTTTTTCAACCCCCAAAGTGCAGGGATTGTGTTTGTTTAAAGTTAGATGTGGCCTGGTATACTTTAATACAAACCAGACTTTATTTAGAGTCTCTCAGAGGTGGAGGGCATCTGACCAAACTCCATAGCACAAATTCCTTCTAAAAAAAATCCCCAATATATGGTTACCTGGGTGGGCTTTACCTGCCTCCAACAACAGGGCTCTCAGGACCTCACGAAGCAGTGGAGAACATTTAGTATCTTTGATAAGTAGAAGATTCTTCTCCAGGAAAGCCTCTTCGTAAGTCATTTACCTCTAGGTCCTGGCAGTCACCCATCTGTTGTCCGTCAGACTTATCCCTCCAGAATGCTGTGTAATGGAATCAGTTTGTAAGCTTTCAGAGACTGGCTTCTTTCTCTCAGGCTGAAGCATTTGAGAGTCAGCCAAGTTGCTAGACTGCCAATTGTTTGCTCTTGTTTGTGGCTGTGTAGTATTCTCACATGTGCCACCATTTGTTTCTCCATGTACCCATCACAGGTCATTTGAGTTGTTTCCAGTTTGGGGCCATTACAATCCATATCTGGGGCCAAGTGGGGTAAGGAAAGAGTGGAAAAAGAGCTATGGGTGTCCATGCCACCCACTGGGAAGTCTGATTGTCTGATTAAGCTTGAGGCTCTTGGGTGCCTTTTGGCGCTGCTGTGGCAGCTGCCTTTGTGACTGTGAGACTGTGTGCTGTGGTGCAGAAGACAGAAAAAAGAGAAAAAACTGGCTGATTTCGCTTATCTCTCGGGTGTCAGGAGACCCTTTTCCTCTCTGGAGTGTTTTCTGTCAGCACTCACACTCAATTCGGATTCTAGGCGGGAAGATGCCAGTGAGAAAGAATGCCGAACTCCCCAGTGGTTCGGTTGAACTTCACATTCTGGCCCTCTCCCCCAAGTCTCATGCTATCTTTTCTTGTCTGAACCTGCTAGGAGCCGCTCCATGCATTCGGTCCAGGTTTTACAGCTTCCTTCAGTGGGAGAGAGAGGTGCAGTGGGCTTGCTTACTCCTCACCTGAAAATAGAGCATTCTTGGAGTTTTTTTTTTGTTTTTTTTTTATAGATGTCCCAATACCCCCTCCCCCCCCCCCCTCCTGCCTACACACACACACACACTTTGCTCCCCTCCACCCAGTCCCTGCCCCACCCCAGGCCTTCACCACACTATTATTCTTATCCATAGGTTATGCATATATGCATATAAGTTCTTCGGTTAATCTCTTCCCCTCCCCCGCTCCTCCCCTCTGAGATCATTCTTTGAGTTTTTAATATCAAGTATTACATTTTTATTACCAGTTTAGTTTTTTGAAATACCTGCTGATGATTAAAAAATAATTTCTTCTGTATATTTGCAATTTGTTTTCTTTCTTTAAATGGCATGAATATTTTATTTCAGTGTCTGATACTTCAGTATCTGAAATCGTTGTGAGTCTATATCTGCTTATTTTTGGTATATTTTCAATGAATCTCTATTTTAAGAATACACTTCTTAAAATATTGCCAGTGGGGATTCTTCGAAGCCTGGGGTGAGAGTGGATTACCCCAAGAACGATTTTCTTTGCTTCTGCCAAGTGCTTGGGTGTGTTACCAGAATGGGACCGATTTAAGCTAACTTCTTGGCATGAGGTTTTGTGGGCCTCCCGTGTAGTGTGAGTTCAGGCGGTGAGTTTGCAGGAAGGCTGACTTGTGGGTTATAGATTCTGGGCTGGGTTTTTCCTTTTTCTCAGAGTCAAGATTCCAGCAAGATAACCTTCCTTTAGTCCCCTGGCAGAGAGCACAATTTTTCCAATGCTCCCATTTTCTGAAAGTATAGTCTTTGGGTTTCTAGCTCTATGGGGCTGGTCCAACACAGATCTTGGGTGCCCCTTAACTTGTCTTTTGAACATGGCAAACATGAAAAGCAATGGTCGACTCAGCAGAGTTAATAGTTGTCCTAAAGGCAAAAGCTGACTTCAGTGAACTACCTCTTCACCTAGCTTTTGGCCTCAGTATTCCTTATATTCTTGTTCAATCATCTTTGTGTTCAGGAAGATTTTAAAGTATCTACAGCATTTGGTTATTTTCAGTGGGAGGGTCATTTAGATGAGTTGTTCACCAGGCTCCTAGCAACGGGAGTCTCTTCACTAGAACAGGTGTTACAATTCAGTTAGATCTCAATTAGAATAGGTACTTTGAAGATGTAGAGTGTAAAGGACTGGGAGACTAAGGCTGCGTCTAGTCTTTTTACTACATTGCCAGTCGAAACCATGTCCTTCCTCTGTTTCCTTATCACCTGACAGGATTGGCTGAGATCACTGCTGAGACTTTGAAACTCTTCGCTGTTTGCTTATTCAGCCAAGCTTGGGAGGTGATTATCAAAGTTTCTTCCAATCTAATTTGTTATCACAACCACCTCTGAAACCGTCCATGTTTAGGATGTTGCAGTGTCTCCGCTGGTGTAGCCACGACCTTGATGATTTCCCCCCAGGACAGTTCTGATTGCTAGAACAAGGATTCCAAATAACTTGATAGCTTATCTAGGCAGGAGAGAGTGCAGTCGCCCCACGGACTTGTTCCTAGAGCATCTAGAAGCAATACACTCAGCCCTGCAAGCCCAGTCACTGCACTCTAAGCTCAGAAGACTGGCGGCAGTTCCATTGTGTTGTTGGCTCTGGTGTTTGAGGGTCTTAGCTGCTTTGTGTAATACAGGATGGCGCCATTTGCTCCAAAGTGGAAGCATTTTTTTCTACCTCTTCAGGCAAACAGTCCACATGTTTAAAAGCCAGCAGTTGTCTGCCCAGGTAATGAACAATGTTCCTGTTGAAAAGATACAGGCTATTGAGTGACTTTCCTTTAATCATAAGTTTTTGGGATCTTCTGAGGTCTATTATAAACACCCCTAGACCCCAAATCAGAAGACAGACAGAGGTGATTTTTATAATCATATAGAAGTTTAGAGCTATGACTTCCTAAAAAGTATGTTTTTATTGATTTTAGAGAGAGGAAAGGAAAAGGAGAAATATCGACCGACTGCCTCCCGCATGCCCCCTACTGAGGATTGAGTCTGCAACCAGGGCATGCACCATGACCAGGAATTGAACCAATGACCTTTTTTTGCACAGCACGAATGCCCAACCAACTGAGCAGCACTAGCCAGGGCTAGAGCTATGACTTTTATAGCTTCAGAGCCTTTATTTTTCTACAAAAAAATACTTGGAATATCAATATATAAAACATGTTAAATTATAAAACATTAAATTAATATTTTACATGTATTAACATTAATACATGAGGTCCTTTCAATGAAATTTATTTCAAACTCAAAAAAATTGAACTTAGGACTTCATGTTCAATTAAGTACTGATTTCTATTTGCTGAGGTTTTGTTTTCCATATGAATTCCAGGGCTCACAGATGACAACAGCAGCCTTATGTCAGTCACAGCACCTACAAAATAAAAATAAAAATTTGCAGAACCCCCAAACACCTACATTGGACACCCAACAGAACACAGTTTGATTTGCACTGGTCTTATCTGATCCCACTGTTTTCTAGTTGAGAAAATGGAGGCCTTGAAAGAGTTAATAATTTGTCCAGAGGATTATGGTAAAACAAATTTGCTGTGTGCCTACTAAGTGCTGGTAGTGAGATGTGTTCTAAAGACAGTAGCCAATATGTTTTTGAAATTTGAGTTTTGTGATATTTTTGATATTGATATTATTATCCCCAAACTGAAGTCCTGAGAGGCTGAGGAGATAGGCAACAGCCAAGCAACAAAGGCCTTTTGGAGGCATCAGTGACTTGGGCTGTCGGTTTCAGTAGGCGGGACTTGATCAGATATGTGTTTTAAATAAGGTGTTTCATGGACTTTGCATGTTTTGCCTTATAATCCATCGAAAAGCTGAGAGAGGCACTCACGATTACATTATCCCCATTTTCCACATGAACATACTGAGGCCCAGAGAAGTAGTTTGACTTGGCCTAGGGAGCAAGTGGTAGAGCTGGGACCTGAACCAGGTGGCTCTGGCCGAGGAGCCCTGTGCTTTTAGAGCTAAGCAGTGGTCAGTGCTCTATAGCCAGGGCCACCGGGCACATTCCTGTGTTTCAACAAGTTGAGTGCAGCGGTCACTGCAACAAGGGGGATAACCGTGGAGAATGTGGGTGTCTCTGTAAGAGGGCATCAGAAAGGACTGACAGGGTTGGGCTGTTAGGAGACTCGAAGGCTGTCTTTGTCTGAGGTAATTCTGTGACTGGGTTTTTAAATATAATGTTCTAAGAGAGGAGTAGAGTGAAGCTAGAGTTATAGTCACTAAAGAAGCAGCAGTCAGCCCTGGCCAGGTGGCTCAGTGGGTGGGAGTGTTGTTCCATACACCAAAAAGGTGATCATTTTGATTCCTGATGAGGTCATATACCCAGGTTTCAGGTTCAATCCTGATTGGGGTCCATAGGGAGCTCTGCTGGCAGCTTGGCCTCCGGAGGAATGGAGAGGAGTGGGTGGACTTGAGAGCTGTTTAGGAGGTGGATTGAATGTCAGTGGGGATCACGTGTTCTCTAAGCAGCCAAGCTGTGATATACTGGGACTGAGGCACAAAACCACCTGGGAAAACACAAAATGTTCATCAAAAACGAAAATCTGTCTCAGGTTCATGTTCTCCAAACATAGTCTCTGTTCACTGAATTCCTGATGCCCAGAGAGGCCCAGATTCACAAAGACCTGGTTTGTTTTTGGAAACTTCTTGAGACCTTGAAAAGCATGTGTTACCTACTGAAAACCCTTTTTTAATAATTGACACAAGCCTCCCAGAGGGCATGTGGAAGTTAGACTTGTGTTCGGGGATTTATCTTATTTTTGTATGTGATCAGAACAGGAGCGCAGAGACTGTGCCCAATATTTGTATGCAAAAGGCCCTTCTAATAACCAACCCCAGAATTTGGCAGCCCTCCCTCCCGCATGGCACCTTGGCTTCTCGTGGCCAGGAGGTTTGGAGAGAGGCTCATGGTTTCATTGGTCAGAAACCAATAAGGTTCTATTTTTTGGAAGAAATTCCTGATCCATGTAAACACTCATCTTTTCGGTGGTCAGTTAAAAATTACTTCCCCAAGTAAGCTTCCTTGAGTCAGCACAACGTTGAGAAGCTGTTGTGCAGACCGCGGGTGCCCATGGCCCTTCCCCTCACCTCTCCATGTCTGCACTGCTTACTCCCCTAACACAGGCATTTCCACATGGCAGCATCTGTGATGAGCGTTGGTTACGTACCGAGTCATTTCTCCTTTGGTTCCCTACTAGACTCTAGTTTTTTGAGAGCGGTTTCCACATTGACCCTGTTTGACGTCTCCCCAGAGCCCACAGCAAGCCCTGTGTATGTTGGTGCTCAACCAAAACATTGGTTTGGTCTCTTTTCTGGTTGTGAGGGTAGCACTTAGCATAGTGTCTCACACTGGGTTTTCTGAACACAGACTCGGCTGGGGGGTTGCATGCAGAAAGTTTACTGCGTAGAGGTGCACCTGGCAGGAAGTGAGGAGGCAGGGTTGGGTGGAAGAAGGAGCTGTTTCTCAGTGGGAACCTTAGAGGACAAACACCAGAGAGAGCCAGGGCCTGAGCACTGACCCTGGGCCGGGGACCCGCCGAGCACCTGCCTGACTCCTTTGCCTGGTGTCGTCAGCAAGAAGACAGAGCAGTTACTTATGTGGAAAGGGAGGCTGACAAGGATTGGTTGATCGAGCCTGGCATGATTTAGGTCAGGAATGACTTGGTGCTGAGATAAAAATTCAGTGATTTCGGATTTATGACAGTTATCAAGTATGGTGATATGGAGCCAGACCGAACTGTACCGTAATAGCAATAAAAACCAACCTGCACGAAGAGTGCTGCCATCTGTTTTGCCGGTGCCCAGGCAGCCTGGCTGTGGGCGGTCCAGGCGGTGCTATGACTGGAGGGTCAGATGTCATGATTTCCCCCAAAGGAGAGCTAGGGCACGTGGACGGCGACGTGGACTGTGGTGGTCGCCAGCTACCTGAGTGTGGGAGCTGTTCTTGCCCAGGTATCAGCTGTCACTTTCACAGTCAACACTGATGGTTGTCTTAGAGCTCAGCTGAGAGGGGAGGGGAGGCTTGAGCTGGCTGGGTGTGACTGGGAGATACGAAAATAGGAAACAGAGAAGCTCTTGTGCAGACCACGGGTGACTATGGCCCTCCATTGTCATCGACCAAGGCTTCCTTGCTTGAGTAGTTAGTTACAGAATGACTCCTTACCTTTCTCACAAGGCCTTTTGTGAAATATTTCAAGACCGGTTTTAGGCATCCAAAACAACAAGCAAACAAAAACCCACAGTTAAATGGAGTTTGGAAAATATTGCATCTGATGTCTTCCCTTCTTAAGTTAGCCTTGCATGTGACTTAGAGAATGCAAGAAGCATTCTCTGTTTGCCTGAAAACCATATACACTTATTTGAGCATGAAGGATCATTTTCTGACTGTACCCCATGGAGCTAGCGTCTTCAGGAAACACTCCTCTAAGTATACTTGACAGACGGTGCCCCATTCACTGATGGTGCATAGTGATTGCTTTGTACCTGCAGGATAGGAACAGCGCTGAGTGTTCCCTGAGTTTGGAAGCCTATCCCCCATGAGAGCTTTGAGGATGCCCATGTCAAAGGCCTGTAGTCTGAGGCCATATTGCTTATATTAATATGAGTAGAAGCTTGCTGAGCTGAAAATAGTGTCCCCAATGTAAGGGACCTCTAGTCCTGACCCCTGTTTTTTAGAGTCTTATTTTATGTTCAGGGAAGGAGGCTGCATGGCCTAGAGGAGAGTGTGGGTGAAAAAGGGAAGTTTGCGCTCCATCTTCAGGGATAAATCAGGGCAGCAAGAAGGACATGGAGGGACGATGTCTAGGAATCCACTGAAATTCTGGAACCTCTGCCATGGTGCTTGTTAGCCAAGGCTCTCGGAGGTCCTGGAGTGAGTTGAGAGAACAGAGACGTCTTGGGCTGCCCATAGCACCAGTGACCTTGTCCTCTCACAGCCCTGTTTACTCACTCAGGTATAGTCTTTGGTTGCTTCTGTGCGACACCTGCCATGTCCAGGAGTGGGACAGAGCCCTGATGGCCTGCGAAGCTGACAATATGTACCGTCTGGCTCTTCACAGGAAACGTTGGCAGATGCCTGAATAAGCGACCCAGTCAGGATTCGAACCCAAGACTCAGAGCCAGAGGTGGCCCTCTGCAGGCAAAGATCAGCCAGGATCTGGAAATGCAGGCATGAGAGACGGTGAGTGAACAGCCATCTGGTATCCCAGTGGCCGGGTTACAGTGGGCGAAAGGTGCAGCTGGAAGCTGAGAACAGAAAGGAGACAGGAAGCTCGTGACCAGATAAAGTGTGGCAGGTGGTGATATAGCAGGACGCTTTCCCCGCAGCCCGTTCCTACCTCTTTCCTCTTTCCACACGGTCCTTGCTTCTTGGATGCAGAGGGGGCCCAGGATTCTGGAAGAGCATCCAGTGCGAAGACACAGACTGAACTGCCCGCAGAGGTTTGATGTGTTCTTAGGGAAAGCAGACGCTCTTGTTGTAACTTGAGAGCAGTTGCTGGGTGCTTCACCACCTTTGCTGGGTAATAGACTTGACATTCAGGGCTGTTGTGAGCAGCTTGACTCCAGAAACGCATTTCCTCCCAGTACCTTGATCAGATCCATTTGCCTCCCGCCGAGAAGAGGCTGAGTTGAAGTGCACCTGCCCACGTGTCCTGGTGAGAGCGCATGCAGTTGATCTTCCCGGCAGGTGCTCTTCATCGTCGTCCCGGGGGCTCCTAGAAGCGGCTCCCTGTGGATGGCAGGTGATTACCAGGCGGGATGCTGTCATTACATTCGTTAGGCAGCCTCGGACAGTCGGCATGCCTTTCACGGCGGGGTAACATTTGCTCATCTAGGAAATTAGGCTCAGAGTGAAAGGCGACGAGAGGAAGCTGGTGTGCAGCACTGACATGAGCCTTTTGTGTCCCCGATGCAGGGCGACAGCTAGTGCCACAGCCTGCGCAGCCAGGGCTGTTGGAAACGGAGCATCCGAGGGTTGGACGTGGCCTCTTGGAGTCAGTGTCCTGCTCGTTGGCCGCTGTTCTGGCAGCTGAACCTTTTATTCACCTGTTTCATAAGTGCTCCCCGGGGCTCACTTCACCTGTCCAGGTGATCGCAACACAGCGGTGTCCCAAATGCAGTGCGGTCCCTTCGCTGGGAGGTAGCATGCAGTCTTACAGGGGCAGACGTGTCAATCATGTAGTCTCACCATCACACATGAACCTCGACTGCAGTAAGTTCTACGTAGGAGAGGCTCCTGGGCTATAAGAGAGTCCAACTAGTGAATTTGACCCTGTCAGGGAGGGCAGGACCTTGAGGAAGCGGGGTCTCTCTGAGACTGTAAGATGAGCAGTGGTTACCCAGGTGAAGGGAGGGAAGAGCGTCCCACAGGTCTGCCTCCGTTCTGTCGCGGGCCTGGTATGAATTTATCTGTGGCCTAATTGACTTATTTGGCTCGCTGAGCGAGCAGTCTTTATTGAGAGCTGTGTGCTGGACTGGAATACTGAGATGGAAGCACATCATCGGGATTAACATCTCAAAGCCACCATGTATTGAGCTGCGACTTGGAACGCAGATCTGCAGGTGCACTCCAAATGTGCCTTTTATGAGGCAGGTGGCCTGGGCAGGAGACCTGGTTTCTCTGAGACCTGGGTCCTATTGGGTTAAAATTAAAAAGGCTGGTGATGTTTATTTCATCTGATGATTGGGGGCAGTCCATGACATACTGCAACGCGTAGCACAGTTCCTAGAATGAAGCAGCGATTTGAAGGGTATTTGTTGATCCGATTGTCTTGGACCCGTCATGGGCTTTGGAGTCCAGCCTGATTCATCTCAGTTTGTGCCTGGACCACAACGCTCTTCAACTATCTGCCTGCCTGTTATCCTCCCTTATAGCTTTATCCTTTTGTAAACTCTAGCCATTCCTGTTCTATTCCAAGCAAGAATGAATTATTAAAGAACCATTTGTTTATATATTTCTAGCAAATGCATTATGATTGGTCCAGCTAGGTACCGGGAGAAAAACAAACAAACAAAAAAATTCACTCTGTTAGCATCTATGAGTATTAAAATAGATGGGTGGTTTGGGAGTCATGATTATCCTTTTATGATGACACCTGACAAAAGCAATGCATGTCTGGCTCTTTCAACCCTGTATGCTCAAATTCTGTTCTTTCTTTTAGTGTCTGCAGTGTCATCAGCCTTGCTCACAAGAAGCCCATAATGTTTCATTTTATTAGGAAATATGTTTGTGTCAGGGATGGAACCATGTATTTTATTGATGCCTCCTGAAACTAAAATTAGACGATCCAGGTGCTTGCCTCTGTGGTGTTTCAAAGAACTGCAGCAAATGAAAAGATACAGACACGCCTAACGACCTGGAGAGGAAGTGGGCATGGAAACAGCTCAGAGAGATTTCTGGAACCCAAAGGCCCATCTGCTCGGTGTCAGATCCCATGAGCTGGGTCATGGAGCTTCTGGGAAGGGAACCAGTGATGGCTAATCTCCCGTGAGATCGGCCATTTCCCCCCCAGCTCCCTACCTCTGATCATAAATTGGCAGTTGATGATGAGTAACTATTATTACTATTTCTTAAATTTGCAGAAACTGAATCCATAGACATGGAAATGATCATATGTGGTATCTCTGAACCCAAATAGCTGGGGCATTTCCCCTGTGCTTATCCTAAAATCCCATTTTCTCGGTGGAAAGCACTTTGATCCTTAGGAGAAATGTCTTTTGAGTTGATCCAAACAAATGAAAGCAAACAATCAACCCTCGTGTTGCTTCCTTCTGAGTTGTCCATGAGAAGCAGAGCGGGGAGTGGTTGCCTTATAAGCCCTGCTTGGGTTCAAATCCTGCCTCCTCTACTGAGTAGCTGTGCAACCTTGTTGAAGTCATTGATCTCTCTGTGCCTGTGTTTCTCTCTCTCTCTTTTTTTTAAAGCGGCAAAATAATAGCGTTTGCTTCAAGGTGGTATTGTGAGACTTCATGCATCATCATGAGCCAGATTCTTATAACTTCGTGGCACACAGCAGTGCAAGAAAGCGTTATGTTAAACATAGGAAAGACTTCCAGCTTTCTCCTATCCAGTGCAACCTTTGCAATGGTACTTGCCCTTCTTCATCAATTCACTTACAACATTTTGGCTTTTAGGAGCTATGACACAGTAGAAAGAAAACATGTGAAGCAGCACTACTGACAAACTTCATTGATATGGAAGGGGTATTTGTTAAGCCCCAGCCTTCTCACCGGGAGGACGGGAACGGTCTCTTTTGAGACCACAAGCTCTGGAGCATCGTCTGGTTTGGGGGTTCAGAGAAAAGATGAGACTTCTTGCCCCCAGTCACATGTTCCTGTAATTACCTGTCAGTAATTTATCCGGGAGCAAAGCTCACTTTCTTGGGATAACCTGCTTCTCTTGGGATAACCTCCTTCCACTCAATCGTCAATGACTTTTTAAAAAACGTATTTTTATTGATTTCAGAGAGGAAGGGAGAAGGAGAGAGAGAGAAACAGCGATGATGAGAGAGAATCATTGATTGGCTGCCTCCTGCATACCCCCTATTCAGGATCAAGCCCGCTATGCGGGCATGTGCCCTTGACCAAAATCGAACCCAGTACCCTTTAGTCTGCAGGCTGGCACTCTATCCATTGAGCCAAATCGGCTAGGGCTGCCTATGACTTTTAATGGCTTATTTAGGGACATGCTGTTGCAACCCATCTTCCCCAGACTTATCTGGTGACTAAACAGGAATTCAGTAAAAGTGATCCTGTTTCAAGGTAAAGAAGCAAAATGGATGAGAAAATAGGTAGAAAATCATGCATTAAATTCCAGATTCCTCATTTGCGCATTTATTTCTTCCTCAAGAAGGTACCTTCTTTAATCTCCACCCTCATGAAACGATTATGACTAAAGTCTTGGTGCATTCACTTCTCTTGGTTTCTGAGATTTTTTCCTTCTTCAGAGCAACCAGGGCATCAATTGACTTACGAACAGGAAGACAGACCGGGGGGTGGAGGGAGGGAGCCCAGTGACGTGGCTTAGAGTGACCGAGGGAGGACCAAGGGCTGTGAGCATGCTGAGAATGGACACAGGCAGTGGGGGCAAGCACCTGGGGCGTCTCCTGGTTCCCTAAGGTAGAGGAAGTCCCTGGTTCTGTCAGACTAAAATTTTCATCAGTGTGAACTTCCCATGAGGCCTTGCGGTGTGCCGGGGAGCAAGGATGTCTGAGGTCTTGAGGCCTGGAGTGGGGGTGCATGGATGACTTAGTTCTGGCTTACTCCTGTTCCTTTGTGTAGACTTCATCCTTCCCCTTGCTCCAGCCACGTGGCCTAGGTCTTTTCCTCTAGCCCTGTGATTCCCAAGCCTTGGGAGATGCCCCCTTCCCCCCCAGGGGACATTTGGCAGTGCCCGGAGATCTGTGGGCTGTCACCACAGCAACGGAATAACTATTGGCATCTAGTGGGTAGAGGTCAGGGGTGCTGCTAAACGTCCCACAATGCACACAATGACACCCAATAACACAGCCCCAAATATTACACAGTTAAGAAACTGCCTCATGTGACAGATGTGTTCCTGCCCCTGGGTCTTAGTGCTGGGTGTTCCTGCCCTCGCACCATTCTCCCTCCAGACCTCCTCCTGGCTGGCTTTTGGTGGCACACAGATCTGGAGAGGCATGCCCTTGGAGGAGATCCCGCTAAATGTAGCCATCCTCTTCCACATTCAGTTCTCTTTACCAACCCCCCACTCTTAACTTTCCCATGGCACTTAGCCCTGTGAATTACGAGTTGCTCAATAAAGATGCTCACTTTTGTGCACCTTGCATTTTCACAAAGCAAGGAATGTACAAATGCATTTGAATTTTTGATATGTTTTCTATTTTGCCTTTTTCTGTGCAGAAAAGCTTTTCAGTATTGACAAGACCCCTTTCACTTGTTGAAAATGCAAAATCATTGTGTGGCAGTAATTGATTTTTTTATTTTTTTTTTTGGTTTTCACCTAATTAAATTTGTGCAAAGAATGAGGAAAGCGCTTTATCATCCACGGGAGAAACGGGTTTCTCACACCTGACTTCAATCACTCTGAGTAACTACTTCATTAAGACAGAGGCAAGCCTAGTGACAGATCATTAATTTTCATGGATATAATCTGGGAAGCCAAATGTTTATAGAAGGGGAGTCTGGCAGGAAGGACATAAATGTATTAGCACTTATTAAAAATAAGCTGTAAGTCTGTTTGCATGCTGCCTCTGTCATGTTATGAATTAATCGCTGAAATGTAACCATCATAAAATATGCGTAGCACAACGTGTCGAGGAAGGAAAAGAAGGTCGTATCTCCCTTCTCTAACAGTTGGAGTCTTCTATATTCTTGAATTTACATTTTTTAAAGGCTAGTGGACAGAAATAAAATGGCACCAGAGCCAGGAACATTAGTACTCTCTTGCTGTAATGTGACTCTTGCTATTTCGAGTAGGATGGAATGGAAGTCAGTGGTTACCTGAGTGGCTGCATTCTGTCTATGATGGAGGATGAAATTTACTCTCTTTTTACCCACACCCAGGCTCTCTGGTCAAAAGCTAAGACATTTAGCTAATATGGGCTGACCAAAGAGCCCGCCTCCATGATAGTTAAGCTTCACCAGTATGCTAATTTCACTCTTTTTATGTCCAAATCATCAAACATAACTGTCTCAGTACTTCAAAGAAAACTTTGAAAAATCAGAATAAAGGTAGAATTATTGGCGAATTCTACATTTCTTTGAACTAATCAGTTTTGAGGGAGGGATCTTGCTATCTCTGAAATTTTCTATACGTTCTGAGTAGTTGAAATCTGGGGACACTAACACCATGCGAATGGACTAATCCATTCCTCTCACAAGACTCTTGCATCAAGTTAGATAATGACCTCACAAATTGTCAAGTCCTTCCTGGACATTAGCTCAAACCAGTAGAAAGGAACCTCCCCTTCTTCAAGGCTGTAGTCTGTCTTCTGCCTCCCCCTCCCTGAGAGGGGATCTACCAGGGCAGGCTTGATTCTTTGCTGCAAAGACCTTGCTTTGTAACCTACATGCTGCCTAGACATAGAAACTGGATTGGGCTTAAAATGAACTCAATGGAAAGATGACAACTTTTAGCATCGAAACCCTGTCCAAATATTGGCTCTGCCATTTATTAGCCGGATTGGGCAATTTAGATAGTTTCTTTGAGCATCAGTTTTTTTTCATCAGAAAAAAAAGAATTATTATTACTTTTTATAAAATCTTTATTATTGAAAATATTACATATGTCCCCTGGTTTCCCCCATTGACCCGCTTCCAGCCTGCTCTCACCTCCCACCCTAGGCCTTTACCACCCTATTATCTGTGTCCATGGGTTATGCATATATGCATACAAATTCTTTGGTTGATATCTTTCCTTCCCCCCCTCCCCCAACCACCCATTCCCATCTTCCCTCTGAGATTTGACAGTCTGTTCTATGCTTCTATGTCTCTGGATCTATTTTGTTAATCAGTTTATTTTATTCATTAGATTCCACATATGAGTGAGATCATGTGATACTTGTCTTTCTTTGGCTTATTCTGCTTAGCAAAATATTCCCCAGGTCCTATTATTAAGTGAGAGTTTATGTAATGTACTAGAGGCCCGGTGCACGAAATTTGTGCATGGGGGCGGGGGATGTCCCTTAGCTCATCCTGTACCCTCACCAATCTGGGACCTTTCAAGGGATGTCCAACTGCCCTCGCATTACAGGATTGTTGGCTCCCAACTGCTTGCCTGCCTGTCTGCCTAATTGCCCCTAACCATTACCCTGACAGCCTGATTGATGCCTAATTGCTTCCCTGCCAGCCTGATTGCCACCAGTTGCCCTCCCCTGCAGGCCTTATTGCCCCCAACTGCC
>PVJC01042951.1:0-14722 GCA_004026665.1 Murina feae
GGATCAGGGAGCAGGAAAAGGCTGGCCTGACCACGAGGTGGGGTTTTCCCAGCTTTCTGGTGGCTGGAGGAAGATGGGCAGTAGGCAAGCTTGGGAGGCAGGCCGCACCCAGCCCTGGTCACAGCTCAAAAAAGAGAACAACATGCAGGGGAGGGCAAGAGTCTGAGAGATCATCATAGAGGGGGTGCCTGCTCCAAGCCTCCATGGTGTGCCTGGGGCAGGCCCCCAGCAGGTAGACACACACAGGAGTACTGCTCCGAGCCTCAGATGCGGCTGGGGGCAGGTCCCCAGTGGCCACACACACACACACACACACACACACACACACACACAAGGCGCCTGGCAGACTGGGGCCATCATAGGACATCCACTGAGGGGTCCCAGACTGTGAGAGGGCACAGGCCGGGCTGAAGGACTCCCTCCACCCCGAGTGCACAAATTTTTGTGCACCGGGCCCCTAGTAATAAAATAAAAGGATAATTTGCAAACAATATTGTCTATAATTAAAAATGAGCAACTATGTTCAGTCAGAAATAGTTACCCCATCCCATATCAGCATAGATTAACAAAGACAAGTACAACACAAAAGCTTCCCCCATTTAGATGAATGTAAACAATTTTACTCTTGCTTTCAAGGCACAGATCTTACACAATAATAGGTTTAAATATAGTTCTGATGTATTTAAACATTAGAGGCCTGGTGCATGTAATTTGTGCACTTGGAGTGGGGGTGAATCTCTCAGCCCAGCCTGCACTCTCTTGCAGTCTGGGATCTCTCAGGGGTTGTCCGCTTGCTGGCTTAGGCCCAATCCCTCTTGCAGTCTGGGGCTCTCTCAGTCCAGGACTCCTTGCTCCTTACTGTCAGCCTGCAGCACAGGTGAGAGAGGCTCCCGCCACAGCTGCTGCACTTGCCAGCTGTGAGCCTGGCTTCTGGCTGAGCGGTGCTCCCTCTATGCGAGCACACTGACCACCAGGGGGCAGCTCCTGCATTGAGCGACTGTCCCCTGGTGGTCAGTGCACATCATGACCACTGGCCATTCTGCAGTTCCGTTGATTTGCATATTAGGGTTTTTATTATATAGGATTTTATCGTTGGCTGAAAAGCTCAAACTAATTCTAATTTGTTTTTCTGCCTGAATGTCTTTGATTTGTACAAAGCACTAGCCCAGAATAAAAAGAGCTTGACTATGATGAGTGAAAATTTGGTAGCTCTCCATCCCCTGATTCCCATGTGTGGCTAGTGTCAGGGTTAGGGAAGGAGCCTAAAATAGAAGTCAGGTAATTTAAAGGCCTATGCTGAGCCTTAACACTCAATTAGCAATGGAATAAAGAAAACTGGATCAAAGCCTAGAATGAGTTTTGGGTTTTACTGTACCTGATCCTCAATGAGTAATCAATCAGTATTGAATTGATTAATTCTATTGAGTAACTTCTTGTCTGAAATCCTAAATCTTCAGTTTTTATAATGTGAGTTTATAAAAGCAAGCATTTAAAGATGTTTGCTTAGACACCAAATATCATGCTATCAAGGACCTTAAATGTCATTGCTAAAAATGTTCAGTTTTTTTTATTGTGGGTTTTTGGCCTCATACAGGAAAACTCTGAATCTATTTTATTTTATGAATTGTGTCAGATCATTATCCACAACCAATATTCTGAGAGTACCCAGAGCTGATCAAGAAGTGAATATAAAGCATAAAATAGTGTAAATTATTTTTCCAAATATCCTTTAAATGGGTTCTCTTCTCCAGCCCCACTTTTTCAGTGCTAGAAGTTGATAAAAGTCTGCAATACAAATTTAGACTTCCAACTGCGGAAAATTATAGAAACAGGAATTAAAGGAAATGGAAAAATGATTAAGACAAATTCTTTGATCTCATGGAATTTAAAATCTTGTATTGTCATGTGTCATTTATAATCATAAATGACACATGACAATACAAGACAGAGTGAAGTAAATGCTGATGAGCAGGAGAGCAGGTAAATGTGACGGGATTACAGGGAGGAAGGCAAGATTAATGCTGAGGAAGATGCCCAGGAAAGCAACAGGCTGGACTGAAGAACTTCTATTGGTAACTAGGGGAGGAAGGGTGTGCTGGCATCTTTAAAGGCTCAAGGCCTTGAGTGCCTGCTATATTCAGAAAACAGCCAGGAGGTGGTGGCCAAAATGTGACGAAACTGGCAGGAGATGAGGAGGGATCTAGATTATATCAAGAGATCATATAGAGATGATGTTCTTTATTCCATACTCAGGGCTATGACATTAAATAGGTCTGTGCTGAGGGTGGCATGATGAAATACAGGTGGGGCAAAAGGAGATTTAACAGTTATTCTTCTGGAAAATAGTACCATACATAATAATGCAAGAATAAGCTCTGTATTTCGGGTATTCACAACTGTAAACCTACTGTTGCCCAACTTAGTATTTCTCAAAGTCAATTTTGGTGGAAGTCAACTCAGCAATAATTGTTTAAGACCTGAATTAATTTGAGGATGAAGGGATTGAGAGAGAATTGGAGACAGAAAGAGAAGTAACTGTGATTAAATGGATATTGTGATTAGAGTAAGGGTGAAGGGAGAGTAGGGGTGGCAGTGAGAATAGGTCCAAAATGACTGTCAGAATTTTTGGCTTTGTATTTGTAAAGATGCCGAATCCATCACATTATCCAGGGGAGATAAAAGAAAGAGTAAGTCTTAGTTCAGATGTATAAAATACAACATGGACAAGTTGGCTTAATATTGGCTATTCCCTCTATCAGGAGCACTGTTCCCTTACCTCAGCGTATAAATTAACTCCCATTCATCTTTCAGGTCTCAACTAAGACATTATTTCCTCAGAGGAGCCCCCATCACAGGTTCTCACTTTATGCTCTATTTCTTTTTAGCATTTATGATATTTGTTTCTTTATTCTATGTCTGTCATCTCAGTGGACTGAAAGCTCCAGGCAGGTCTTGTTCTGCAGTGAGTGCCCTTCACCTAGGACACCGTGTTCATACAAACATGTTCAGTAAAAATTCAGCAAATGAATGAATGCTCAATGAAATTCTTCCTCAAAGGGATGAGCAATGGCATATGATCTGTCTGTGTTTCTCTTTTGTTTCTAACGGGGTAAACTGTTTGCACTCCACAAAAGCACGAATTTCTTCCTTTCCTTCTTTGCTTACCTATTCATCATAGGAGATTTCTCACTCTAAGCTCTTCATTTTATTTTATTTTTTTAAATCTTTATTGTTGAGAGTACTACAGGTGTCACTCTTTTTTCTCCCCATTGCCCACCTCCACCTGGTTCCGGCCTCACCGCCCCCCCCATTGTCTGTGTCCATAGGTAATGCATATATGCATCTAAGTTCTTTGGTTAATCTTTCCCAACCCTCCTTCCCCCTTCTCTCTGAGATTCCTCAGTCTGTTCCATGTTTCCATTTTCTCCAAGCTCTTTAACTCGCTTTTAAGTTGCCAAACAACCCCAGTGATGAATAAGGGTAGTAGTGAAAGTAACTAGTAGGAAATGGAAAGTGAATTAGGATATAATGACTCTCTCAAGCTCAAAGCCCTTGACAATGTCCTAAATCTGTTTAGAATTTCCACCGAAGTCTTCATCTGCCTCCTGTCTTTCCCTAATTAGAGTTGCTTTCCTTAAGCATTGTTCTCAAGGCATGCTACTTAGTGATTTTGCTTAGGTTTCAATTACCCTTATTTTATGGCACTGTTTCGATTTTCCTTTTTTTCTACTTAATTCACTTTATTTTTTTCAAATTGTATTTTCTTGTGGTAATATGAGATCTGCCCTGTTAACAAATGAAGTGCACAATACAGTATTGTTGACTATAGGTACAATGTTGTACAGAAAATCTCTAGAAGTTTCTTATCTTGCCTAACCAAACCTTTACGCCCTTTGATTAGTGACCTTCCACTGCCCACTCCCCCCACTCAGTTCCTAGCAACCGGCATTCCACTCTTTAAAAAAAAAACAACAACAGAATGTTATTTTCTAACAGTTCTGGAGGCTAGAAGTCTAACGTTAAGGTGCTGTAAGAGATGGTTTCTGTTGAGGAGCCTCTTCCTCTCTTCCTGGTTGGCAGACTTTCAGTTTCTCTCTGTGCCCTCTTATGTCCTTTCCTTTGTGTGCACCCAGGGAGACAGATATCTGATATCTTCCTCTTCTTATGTATGAAGATGCCAGTCCTATCAGATTAGGGCCCCACCCTACGACCTCATTTCACCTTACCTCCTTAAAGGGCCTATCTATATATCCATTCCACTGTCTGACTGTATGAATATAACTATTTTCAAGATCTCATATAAATGGAATCTTTTAGTCTTTGTCTTTCAGTGACTGACTGCTATTTTTATTACAAAGGCACAGTATTTCATGTGTATTACTGCACAAACTGGAAACTTGACCATGAATTATACCATTGATTTTCAAATATTTGAAAATAATGTAAACACTTTATTTCAAAAGAAAACATTAATGAAGACCCAGTTCCAAACATAGCAAAGTGGAGGTACTCAGTGTGAAGCCAGGCTGTTGACAGACCCAGTACAGCCTTCATGTCTCCCAATACAAACACCTCACTAGTATGTGATGGAGAAGGTTGAACCACATTATTTCTATAGAAATGCCTTTCTATTTCAAAATCATTGGCAGTGAAATGTATAAAAAATAAGTCTTTGTATATCTGGGGATTTTTACATATAAAGAATTATATTCACTAAAATGTTATACATTAATATTTTTAACTAGGAGAGAGAAATAAGCATATGATACCTTAGCATGATGCTCATGTATATTTTAAGTGCTTATTATTATTGCTTTAATGTTGTTTTTGCAAGAGACTTAGTTCACAAAGCTCCCTAAACTTTCCTTTGATCCAGTGAAAATGTTCCTGCTTCTGATGGTTACACATGATGACAAATGATTTCCATTGATAATAAAAAGCTTTACATGCACAGAGCAGTCCCCAATAGCCCTCCAAGTATAGTTCTTTCTTAGATCAAATCACCATTAAAAAGTCTGTTTAAAAAAACAGTTTAGAATTTATTTACCTTTTTTTACAGATAAAAAGAGAAGGAAGAAGGGAAGAAAAGGAGAAGAGAAATGGAAAGAAGGAAGGAAGTAAGGAAGGAAGGAAGGAAGGAAGGAAGGAAGGAAGGAAGGAAAGTACTGCTGAAGGATTCATATTTAAAAACTGTATCACTAGACTGTTACAAGTATCATATATGTATATATGTGTAAAATGTTCTATATATGTGTATATAACATTGTGTCTATATATGTGTATATAACATTGTGTGCTCATGGGCATAAAATTAGGAAATCATAAGCATATTCTCTTAAACCATATAAAGATTATATTCTCTTAAACCATATAAAGATTATATAAAGAACCATATAAAAACTATATATTTCTCACCTGTTTACTGATTTTAGATAGAGAGAAAGGGAGAGAGAGAATCATCAGTGTAAGAAAGAAACACTAATAGGCTATCTCCCATATGCATCCCAACTAGGGATCAAACCTGCAACCTAAGTATGTGCGCTGACCTGAAATCAAACCTGAACCTTTCTTGTGTATGGGAAGATACTACAAACAACTGAGCCACCTGGCTGGGCCAGGTATCATTTTAATTATTTGTCTAGGCCCTAGTATAGCAGGACACACATATGTGTACATGAGTGCATGCAAATACACACACCAAACACACACACACACAGGTATTTATTAACCAGATGAACTGTAATGATGTCTATGTCATCATTAGCCCCTTCTGAAGACCAGTTCAGACTGAAGTGAGGTCTGCATTTTTATTTTGCTATAGCTTGCAACTGTTAAAAAGCACTGATGTCCAAGGTAATGACAAGGATGTATTCCATGAGAGACAATTAAATAAGAAAACTTATGAGTTGAGCTGTGTTGAATCAAAATATTAAATTTAACTTTCTTATGTAGTTGTATTAATAAGCCTACATAATAAAAGGCTAATACGCTAATACAAAAGGCTAATACACAAAAGACTGGTTGCTATGATGCACACTGACCACCAGGGGGCAAATGCTCAACACAGGAGCTGCTCCCTGTGGTCAGTGTGTTCCCACAGCGAAAGGGAGAGTGCTGCTCAGGCAGAAGCTGGACTCATGGCTGGCAAGCGCAGCAGCAGTGGTGGGAGCCTTTCTGCCTCTGAGGCAGAGCTAAGGACTCCTCAGGGGATGTCTGAGGGGTCCCAGACTTGTGAGAGGGCATTGGCCAGGCTGAGGCACCCCCGCCCCCCAGTGCATGAATGTCATGCACCAGGCCTCTACTTAAGTTATAAACTTTAATCTCTAAGCCTAAATGCAATTATACTGAAGCTACCACAGAGTAACAGATAAAATGTCCTTACTATGTAAACTCAAAGGCAAATTTCTAAGCTACAGAAATATGTGGGTGCAGACAGAGAGAAGCAATGGTAGCTCAGCATACGGGTCCTTAAATAAGTAATGCAAAGAAAGCCCATGTCACTGTTGGAAACCAAGAGAAAGAGGTGAAAACAAGGTTGACGTGTTTTTATCCTCAGTGCCATCTCTAATTGCATGTAGACAATCAACTCAGAAGGAACAATAATTTAGGGACAAATATTTGGGATGAAACTCTTTGTTTAAGTAGCTTTGGATTATTTCCTTGTAATTTTAGTGAAGTTGTAGGTTCAATAGTTAATTTTCTTATATTTCCCTCCACTAGCATTACTTCACATCTTCACATTTTCAGCATTATTATTTTTTCCTTTTGTAATATTATCAAGTCTCTCTACCACATGATTTTTTTTTTCCCCAGGAAACTAGAAATGTCATTGAATAGGTAGCGAGGAATAAAGCAATTATATCATTATTACAGTAGCCTTTAAAGGAATTCCTGAGGAAATGATAACGACACACAGGTATTCTTCCCCAAAGAGAAGAACCTTTCCGCTGTGACAGTGTTATAAATGAAAGTGGAAGGTGCCTATTTATCAAGGCTAAAGTAAGAGGAGGGGAAACTCATCAGCACTTGCTTTTACTGCCAACCCATTTCTTGCCACCCACCGCTCCAATGCACAGTGGAAATTAACTTCTAACCACCATCATGTGAAAATACATTTAAAATCTACACTGGAAATAAAACAAGTAAATCAATACAATGCCGTTTGAATTTAACAGACAGTACAATAACGACGTTAAGGGCTTTCCTTGACATTGGCTTTCGCCACACACTTCAGAGCTTCTAATACAAAGATGAGAATACTAAACAGGGCACTGGCGTCCTTCACAAAGCTTGGCGTATATACAAATGCATACACATCCAGGAATATGTACAAAGAAAGCCATGCATGGTTTGTAATGGTGGTGATATGATCATTAATGTAGAATATTCCTATGCTTCCCTTTATGGATGAACAGATACTGTCTGATCACGCTCTGTCACACCATAACTATAGCATCATAATAATTATAGAATCAAATTGATATTGAATTAATTTTATATTTTGAAACTTGGGCTAAGATTTGTTTTCAAGGATGGAGAAAAATTGTCCTTCAACATGGTACAGGAATGTTATGGTCAGGAATGTTAGATTGCATTTTTCTCCTAAAGATAGAGCTGAAATTGATGGTAGAAGCAAATATATAAATAGCAAAGGTTAAAGTGGTTTAGCTCTCTACTATTTATTCAAGCTATAACAGTCTCTTATGATTGCCCAAACAGTGACCCCAAACTATTGAAGAAA
Organism: Murina feae; assembly: GCA_004026665.1. Lineage (NCBI taxonomy): Eukaryota > Metazoa > Chordata > Mammalia > Chiroptera > Vespertilionidae > Murina > Murina feae. The sequence continues at coordinate 7,742 of PVJC01042951.1, forward strand.
AGGTGAGAAAAGAGATATTTGTTTTATTTTTCTTACTTTTCTTCCTGTGATGGGAATTCAAACAACAGAGAAGCCCTACCAAATACCATACCTACTACAAAACCTTGACTGATTTTACGTACAGATATGTGGTCAATGCTAGGGTTTAAACCTACAGATTATGGAAGAGTTATTTTTCCTCCATTTTATTTACAAACATATCACTCAGTGCAACTTTTTAAATTTGAAATGATGTAGCAACATTTTCCTTTGAAAAAAGATGGGACACTGTTGGGAGGAAAGAATTAACAGAAAACTACAATCTGTGATTAATTAATCTGTAACACAATGTCATGCTCACCCATATCCATCAAAGGTGGATACTTATTTTGGACACAATTTTATTTCTCTTGCTTCAAATATGTCAAACATGGAGGTGACACTCATGATAACATAAAACTTTAGAACACATGAGGTTAGCATTCTTTTTCAGAAAAAAGGTATGGCAGGTACATATAGTAACAGGCCAAAGAACATTCTCAGGACACAACAATTTGCTTGAGCTATAAATATTGAAATGAAATCACCACTTCCATAGAGCACTCAAACCTGATTCTATCCTGTAGAAATTCTCACTGAATTCTACTCTCCCACAAAACAAGACACAAATTAATACTGTGTTAGTGGATCAAAGTGCTCTTCAGATATCAATAGCAGATCTACACATTTCAATCTGAAAGTCAGATATTAGAGACATTTACTTAATTTTGTATACAAAATAGGTTGTCAAGGTGCCATCTAATCTAATAAAAGAGTAATATGCAAATCAACTGTCACTCCAAGATACCTAAGCCATGCCCATCAGCCAAGCCACACCTCCCAGACAATCAGAGCAGCTGTATACAAATTAACCCAGCCAAGGTGGAGGCCGGCAGCCATGGAGTAAATAGGAGGCTTCCATTGCAACTGCCTGCCTAGGCCGGTGGGCCTCTGCTCAAGCAACAATGTTTTAATTATAGAAGCCATGGTGCTGAAGCAAACAGGAGGCTTCGTTGCCTGCCTGGGCTTCCACTCAAGGTAACAAAGTTTCAATTATAGAAGATAAATAAACCCCAGAAACCTGATTCCAGCCAGCCTCACTGGGACCTTGGGTCAATGAGACCTGTGAGCAGCCTGAAACATCCCTCAGCTCCTCACCCAGGCTGGCCACACCCCCATGGGGTGAGGATCCCCACTGGGGGGGCTTGGCCAGCCTGCAAACAGCCATCAGCCCCTCACCAGGCTGGTCAGGTATGCCAGCAGGTGGACATCCCCCAAGGGGTCTCAGACTGCAAGAGGGCACAGACCAGGCTGAGGGACCCTCCCAAGTGCACAAATTTTTGTGCACCGGGCCCCTAGTTTAGTACATAAAATAATTGGAAGTGTACAGTAAGATAATGGTGGTACCAGACACCATGTAGCAGAACAGACTCTGGAGCCAACCTGCTTAGATTTCAATTCTATCTCTGTCTGGCAACCATGGTTGAGCATTGACCTATGAACCAAGAGGTCACCGATTACTGGTCAGGGCACATAACTGGGTTGCGAGCTCGATCCCCAGTGTGGGGTGTGCAGGAGGCAGCTGATAAATGATTCTTTCTCATCATTGATGTTTCTATCTCTCTCTCCCTCTCCCTTCCCCTCTGAAATCAATAAAGATATATATTTAAAAGATTTAAATTCTACCTCTGTCACTTATTAGCTCTGACATTTATCCTATGTGTGCTTTCATGTCCTTATCTGTACGATGTGGAAAAACAATAGTACCTACCTCAGAGGCTTAGTTCATCATGGAAACAACTTACAATAACATCCAGCTTATAGTGAGCTTTCAATAAAGGTAATCTACTCTTCAGTTTCATACTTGATAAAACATATCTAAATCCGGTTTCCTTACCTACAATGTAGTTTAGCTTTCTTATTATGCCATTTGTTCCAACTTGAAAACAAGCTGGAAGGGAGCATTTTGTTTGCTTTATTTTGATACTGGAATAGAGCAAGGCAAGAAGAAAGATAGATTCACAGAATTTCAGTTTCAATCTCCACATTGGACCAAAATCCGCTATTTAGTTTCAAATTGTGCTTTTGAAGGATGCATGGTTCTATCAGTTTTATTTCTGACATCCTTCAAATTGTGCTTCACCTATGTAATTTCCATCCAACATAATAGTGTCAATCATATAAAAGGCATATTTTTAGATTTTATTGTTAACTACTGAATATCCACTTTCAAATACACCCAAATATTTCAGGTGTAACATGAAGTGAAAATCTCTTTATGTATGATTTATGTGAAATGTCCAGAATTGGCATAGTCATGGAGACAGAAAGCATATTAAGGGCTTCTAGAGGTAGAGGCTGGGGGATGAGAGAATGGGGAGTTACTGCTAAGATATACAGGGTTTCTTTCCCCTGTGCCCTGAGATTCATTGAGAGGAGGCCATATTGGATATCATACTGTAATAGATGATGAGAGCATCAGCAGTGGTGGTCCCATCAACTAGTCTATAAAGAGAAACAGCCTACACTAAAAGCATGCTAGTTATTGAATTCACAATAAAAATATATGGCATCTTGCTCATGTCTTTCAAATTAATTAATATTTAAAGCACTTACAGCAGTGCCTTGAACATGCTATGCTCCATGTGAGTACCTGCCAAATAATATGACAAGTGTAAACTCTTTAAAAATGAAGTTTAAAATAAGTAAGAAGGAAATGCAATATAACTTTTCTGTCTCGGAGAAAATACATCAACATTTGTCACTAGGAAAACACAGTCATTAAATAAAAATTGGTACTATACAAAGGAAGACACAGACCACACTTGGTAGTCTACATTCAGTTGATTGAAAAATCATTTGTGTTATTGATCTCCAATAATATATTAGGCATGCACAATGGTCTGGCAGGCCTTGAACACAGGTTTATGTATCTTATGATCACCAATGTCAAGTGCTCCATCTATCAGTTACCTAATACTAATTGGTAGCTTACAAAGGGGAGGTCATTGGGCTCATATTGTGACCCTAAGCTGTGTAGTGAACACTATAGAGAAAACTGGATACATTGTACATTCATGTTTTTATAAAAAGGAAAATAAAAACTATCTCTTGCATGGCTAGTGTGGCTCAATGGTTGAGTGTCAACCCATGAACCAGGAGATAGCGGTTTGATTCCTGGTCAGGGCACATGCCTGGGTTTTGGGCTTGATCCCCAGTAGGGGATGTGCTGGAGGTGGCCAATTGATGATTCTCTCTCATCACTGATGTTTCTCTCCCTCTCCCTCTTCCTTTTTCTCTGAAATCAATAAAAAAATATATTTTTAAAATGTGCTTCTCTGAGCAGTTTTAGTTTATATTCAGTATTTTTCATCTTAAAATGTATTTGAGAAAGTTTAATAATCTGAAGGTTTGTGAAGGTACAATTACTGAATCTACAGTAGTCTTTCATTCTTAGGTTATTGAATTCTAAAAGAACTATCATAAAACTTGTCATAATAAGATAAAGAAATAAGTGTAATCTGTAAAGAGTTTTAGTTAAACATTGTATACTATTTGGCATAGATTATGAAGTAGAAAAATAGAATGTTTTGAAATTGTGAATAAAGGCTTGGAATGCTTGATAAATATAATGAATTTTTTTAAATTTAGAATAATCAGAATAAGCTTAGCATTAATAATTATCTAATTCAAGATGAATAATCATGAAAGTTATGAAAGAAAAATACCACATGTCCTCACTCATCTATGGATAATAAAGACCATTATAAACTGGTGAACAAAAATAGATACAGAGGCAAAGCAGCATCAAACAGACTGTCAAATTACAGCAACAAGGACGGGGAGGGTTGGGGAGGGGGTAAGAGATCAACCAAAGGACTTTTATGCATGCATATAAGAATAACCAATGGACACAAAACACTGGGGGGTAGGGGAGGCCGGGGGAAGGGCAGGGGAAAAAAAGAGATATATGTATTAATCTTTGTAATACTTTATGCAATAAAAAATTTAGTTGTACAAAACTAAAAAAAAAGGAAAGTTATGTTTTAAAAGTAGTCTATTTTGCCTAAATTCTCTTATTAATTACTTCAATGTTGTGTAACAGTTTGAAATACAAGACACCAGACGGTTATGGGAGTAATTTTGATCAATGACAAATATGCATATTTATGAGCCAGCACTAACTTATTGTCCTTGAAATCACATGTAAACGATTATTATTAAAGTCAACATTAAATCCTTCCATTTTTGACAAATGAATGGTATTGCATTATCCTTATAAAATTCAATAATTATATAAATTTCAGATAAAGATATTTTCTATATCATGTGGTTAACAATGAATGTTAAACTACCTTGTAACCTATGCTCCATTTTTACTTTAAATTGTATTCAAATATTATATTGATTTCCCACATATTTCTTTTACCTTTCATCATTTAGATTATAATTTAATTGGGAATACTAATTACGCTTTATACTTTTTTCATAATAAGAGCTAAGAGAATAGCTTGCAACATGAATGGGGGGAAATGTCTTATGGTATTATAGTTAAAAAACCCAAAATGTTTGGCCAAGAGTTTGCTAATGTCCAGTCATTAACAATGACAATTCTTTATTCATGGTTTTGATGTGTATGAATTTATGCCACTCAGGAAGTTAGCTTTAAAAAAATCACAACATCTGAAGCTATTGAAATGGGGATGAATTTTTCAATAATATCAAGAATATAAATATCAACAAAAGCTAGGGACTGTTTAGATTAAATAAGACCAAATGGACATGTTATCTGAACGTATCACATCATTCTTGATTAAATCCTGGAGGAGGGTGGGGAGTGAGGAATAACTGTAAAAGGAAGTTACTGGGATAGTTGGTGAAATTTTAATATGGTCTCCATATTGGATAATAGTACCATGAGTTTCTTGAATGGGAGAACTATTATTTTGGTTGTGTAGTAGAATACTTTGTATTAAACACACACACACATGCTGGGGACCTGGTGCACAAAAATTTGTGAACTCAGGAGGTCCCTCAGCCTGGCCTGTGCCCTCTCACAGTCTGGGACTCCTCGGGGGATGTCCACCTGCTGACGTGCCTGGCCAGCCTGGATAAAGGGTTGATGCCTATTTGCAGGCTGGCCAAGCCCCGCCCCCCAGTGGGGCCCCTCACCCCATGGGGGTGTGACCAGCCTGGGTGAGGAGCTGAGGGCCATTTTCAGGCTGCCCACAGCTCTTATTGACCCAAGGTCCCAGAGAGGCTGGCTGGAATCAGGTTCCTGGGGTTTATTTATCTTCTATAATTGAAACTTTGTTGCCTGGAGTAGAGGCCTAGGCAGGCAATGAAGCCTCCTGTTTGCTTCAGCTCCGTGGCTTCTATAATTGAAACATTGTTGCCTTGAGCAGAGGCCCAGCTGGCCTAGGCAGGCAGTTGCAACGGAAGCCTCCTGTTTGCTCTAGCTCCATGGCTGCCGGCCTCCACCTTGGCTGGGTTAATTTGCATACAGCCGCTTTGATTGGCTGGTGGGCATGGCTTGGCTGCTGGTGGTAGCTTAGGTGTCTCAGAGAGACAGTTAATTTGCATATTACTCTTTTATTAGATTATATATATATATATATATATATATATATATATATATATATATATATTTCAGAGAGGAAGGGAGAGGGAGAGAGAAACAGAAACATCAATGATGATTGAGAATCACTGATCAGCTGCCCTCAACACATCCCCACACTAGGGATCGATACTGCAAACTGGGCATGTGCCCTGACCAGGAATTGAACTGTGACCTCCTGATTCTAAGGTTGACACTTAACCACTGAGCCATGCCAGCCAGGCTAGAATATTTTGTTTTTATAAGCTACATAGTAAAGTATTTAGAAGTAAAGTATCATGACATTTATATACATATAAAATATCTATATAAATATATGAAATCAATAAAAATATCTATATATAATTTATCTATATACAATTTATCTACATGAATTGTATATAGATCAAAGGTGAGAAACAGAGAGAGTGTAAGGGTGTGCAAATGTTAGCAATTGATTCTGGTTCAAAGGGCTATAAATGTTCATTGTACTAGGCTTGCAGCTTTTGTAGGCTAGAAATTTTCAAAAAGGTTGGTGGGGAAATGGGAATCTTTTAAAGTTTGTATTAATTTGTTTCACAAGGGACAGCCTAGTTAGAGAAATAAATGCAAAAGACAATTGAAAGTGAAAAAGGAATACTTGAGGCATAATAGACAAAATGCAAATTTGATTGATTCCAAGTGTTATGTCTCAAAATCTAAACTAATAACAGTGGAATAGTAAAATTAACCGTTTCTCCGGGACTCCCAACAGCCAATCAGAGCGGCTGTATGCAAATTAGCCCAGCCAACATGGTGGCCACCACTCACGGAGTAAACAGGCAGCATTCATTGCAGCAGGAGCGAAAGTGAAACTGCCTGCGCTCCGGCTCCTTAGCCTTGACTGAAAGCAAAACACATTTGCAACATAATAACAATCATAGAATCCTCGGAGCTGAAGCCGGGCCTGAGTCTAAGAGTATAGCATTGTGTCATTATAGAAGCCACGAGGTGAGGCAGAGAGGAGGCTTTGTTAGCCGGCTTAAAGGAACAGTGTATCAATTATAGAAGATAAACAAACCCCAGGCCTTAAAGGAACAGCATCAATTATAGAAGATAAACCCCAGAAACCTGCGTCTAGCCAGCCTTGCTGGGACGTTGGGTCAATGGGAGCTGTGGGCAGCCTGAAAGTGCCAACCAGCCCGTCACCCACGCTGGCCACAACCCAGTGGGGTGAGGGACGTTCCTGGGGGGCTTGGCCAGCCTGGAGACAGCCATCAGCCCCTCACCCAGCCTGGTCAGGCACGCCGGCAGGTGGACATCCCCAGAGGGGTCCCAGACTGTGAGAGGGCACAGGTTGGGCTGAAGGACCTCCCGAGTGCACAGAG
>PVJC01042952.1:0-14671 GCA_004026665.1 Murina feae
CTGAGGGGCTCAGCTTCACTTTCTCTCCTGCCGCAATGGAAAGGGCTGTTTACTCAGGTCCGGGAGTGGCGGCCGCCATGTTGGCTGGGCTAATTTGCATACAGCCGCTCTGATTGGCTGGTGGGCGTGGCTTACCCTGTCTCGGAGAAACGGTTAATTTTAATATTTCGCTTTTATTAGTTTAGATATATATATATATGATCTCCCTTTTGAGGTTTTTTTATATATAATTTTTATATAGAGAGGAAGGGAGAGGGATAGAGAGATAGAAACATCACGGATCAGCTGCCTCTTGCAAGCCCCCTACAGGGGATACAACCACAGCCCAGGCTTGTGCCCTGATCGGGAATGGAACTAGTGGCTTTGGTTCCAATCTCAACGCTCAACTGCTGAGCTACACCAGCCATGCAGAAGGCCTTTGTAAGTGTCCCTTGTCCCTTATCCCTATTCCTATCACATCTACTTCCATATTGGATTATTTCACAAATATGGAAGTTACTTGACAACAGGTGCTGTATCTTATTTATCCTCATTTTTTGGTATTTGGAAAAAATGGCTAGAACATAATAAGCATTGATTTATGCTTGCTACATGGATGAATAATGGTCCCTGCATCTGAGTTATGCTCATCACAATTTCAAGAGGCCAAGGAAAGCTTAATATTCATTTATTAACATCCTATAATTTCATATATTGTTTCAAAACTCCATAAGATTATTTTCTTTCTACAGTCTACCTTAACATCTGTAGTTAAACTAAACATCTGGCCAGCTTGTTTTATTCATGTAAATATCTTAATGTTCTTGCTACATAAACTATAGTTACATTGACTGGTACTAAGTGCAAATATGCCCTCGAACGAGAATATTCATTTTCCTAAACAGGATGATATTAATTTAATTAATATTTTAAAATATAGCTACAAATTCTATACATATTTGTATATCCAGATAATACTTATAAGTAGTGATGCAAAGAAATAATTATACTGTGGTAAGATAAATGTTAATTTCTTATGGAAGAAACAATTTTTGGGAAAGAAAGATAACTAAACAAGAACTTGAATTCTATAAAGCAGGCTGAGAGTTTTAGGTCTGAGATACTTCCTATTTGCTCAATATCAGTATGCATTACCATTTTTTTTTTTAGTTCATTTAAAATGAGAAAACTGTTTTTTAATTCCTGTAAAAAATATAATTATCTCTATTATTCTTAGAAGAAAACAAACGCAAAGAATTAATATTTTCTCTTAAGTTTGTATCTTATTCCAATGTGATGAAGACAAGATTAAAACCCCAGCTTATCTGACCTGAACCAAATTTTAAACACACACACAACACCTAAACACACAATCTCAAGTGCGAGATGCAAATACCACTTAGATGATGCAATACAAAATTAAGTAGGCAAAATAACTAGTCAACACCGTTTTATTAGTAAGATGATGAGCTATAATTTAAATTTGACTTATTCATAATGTTTAGTGTTTAATCACAATATATTAAAATATCCATATATTCCTTTCGTATGAAAAGTTTCCTAAAAACATGCTTCTGATTACATTTCATGGTTTTGAGTATTCTGAGATTGTTGACTTTTTAATCTTGTTTTAGCTTAATGTTACCTTAAAATATCTGATGTTTAATTCCAATAGTTTCTTAGACTAGAAGTGAAATCGTTATTGGAACAATGCAATTCTATAATTATAAATTGTGAGAAAAACATACAGTTAATAGAGTTAATAATTCTATTGAATATGTAGAAATCTTAGTTCTCATTAAAAGAGAGGTGGCCAGATTATCCAGATTATCAATAGGGCCAGTAGAGTGGGTTAAAGGCAATTTATAATGTTGGAATGTATGTTGTGTCTTAATAAATTACACTTATGTATAAAGAATTAGCGATGATTTAGTAAAGAAGATTCTAAACTTGGAAACTACATACTCAGATTCAAATTTCAGCTCTGACATTTACTAGACTTTTGAATTTTCAGAATGTAGGTTTATTTGTCTAGCCCTCAATATTTCATTTACTCATTTGTTTTTATTTTATTTGTTTATTTTTCATCTGGAAAATCAAAGTCCTGGACTAATGATCTCTAAGCTCTTTTTGCCTATAGTTCCTGACATCACAATGTGGAAAACACTCTGCTAGGTCAATATTAGTAAAGAGAAATGAATATAAATGTTCTGCTCATTCTCCATATACACTTTGGAAATCATGAGTAATGAATACTAAACTCACATTTCTTATTTCTGTATTTCTTGATCTCATTTTGTGGCTATTCCCTTTGCAGTAGCCTCTGGGTACATTTACTGGATTTAATAAGAAGAGGGACAATATCTACAATCTTAATTGTATAGCAGAATGATAAACTCACAGACAGAAAGCTTGTCTTGTAAATTTAATTTCCTCTAAGCTTGTTAGGACGTGTATACCAGAGAGTGTTACAACTCTCATCTCAAATCATTGTATTAGATGAACTTTCAATTCACATGTCAACTAGCATTAATACTTTTAAAGGCACATCGACTATTTTGATTTAAGATACCTCTGTATAGTTTATAGCCACCATAGATCTGTTTGAGCTATCTCTATTAAATATTTTTAATAAGTTGGCTTTGATAATGGCTGATTGTTATAGGATTTGCATTTCAGAGACCATGATAGATAATTCAATTTTCCACTACTTATAGAAATTGCCTTGTCCCATAACTAGGTTTACTACAGGTGAAGAAAACCTTGAAGATTGTAACTTTTTCTTAATCTCAGAAAAGCAAACTATTTTTTTATTTTATGTTTAATTATTTTATACCATATAATATTGCATAGAACATTTCCATGTTACAATGATCTCTAGGCCAATGTCTATACGCAATATCATAGTAGATTAGAACAAGAACAAAACAAAACTGTTTTTATTAATACATCAATGTTTTATATACTTGTAAAAGTCCAGAAAGTGCAAAGAAAAGAAATAAAGTAAGATAATGTCTGTATAAAATAGAGTGACGATAACAAGAAGAAAATTCAGATGTGATAAGCCTTTACCATGTGAAAGGAGTTATGGTGTTTTTATAGATGTTATTCCTTTAGCTTTCATGAAAACTATATTCTTGTTGTAAATTGAAAACTAAAATCTGAGAAATTATTATTTTATTTTACAAATTAAGTGTTTATTATTTCTACTGGGACAGATATTCATGTGAATATATTTAAAGGCAAATTTTACCAAACTTATTGGACAGGGGTGTTTTGTCCCTTTAGATCACCTATCCTCATATGAGCTATTGCCAAATTTCACTTTAAAAAGTAAATAAAAAGATTAATTTTAATTAGCAAAACTGAAAATAAAACGAAGACATAAACTCACGCAAGACTTGTATTGCTGTCCCAAAGTTCAATGTCAAAAGCTAGTTGAAGATGGGGACGCTCAGTTCTGGCACTGGCACAGGTACTTTACAGATGCCACACATTCTTCACTACACTTTTGCTGAAAAGTGAACTTCATGTCCTTTCTCCTTTAGGTCCCCTGACTTCTCAGTCAGGAAAAGTGATGCTCTGCCAGTTCGTGGGCCTAGCGCTCAAGAGATGACCACTCTCACTTCATGCTCTTAGAAGACTCGATCTTCCTGTCAGAAATACAATAATCTATATCATCTTTCAAGTCCTTCCCACGGGTACCTGAGGTCATTTACCAGCATGAATATCCATTTACCATAAGGAAATATGAGACACTCAAGGGCTCATGAAGCACTAAGTACATGCTACAATTCATCTCTGGACAGCCAAAACATTCCTGGACAAATGTGTATTTTGTTCACAGGCAACGGTGATAATGTATGCTTTTGAGAGAGAGCTCCAGGATTCCTACTGGGCTCTGGTAGAGACTGAAAGGCTAATGATGGGACACCAGTTCAGTGGGCAGGTCAAGCTGCCGTCATGACCTGGGTGGTGTCTGAGTCACCACGCCACCTGGCTGTGCATGCACATCAGCAATCCATCCTGAAGTGGAAAACATCTTACTTCTTTGGATGTGTGAGAGTCCTTGTTCAGAGTAAGGTTTTGCAGGATACTGTGATGGTAAATAAAGCATTCTTGAATCCAAGGATAGTAGGGCTAGAGGAAGCATTGCATTCAGGAAAAGGAAAAAAAAAGAAAAGAACATTTTCTCTTGGATAGCTGAGCCTTCATTTAAAATTGCTGTTGCCTTGCTGAAGAGTCCATCTGAGAAGCAACATAGAAACATCAATGATGAGAGAGAATCATTCATCAGCTGCCCCCTGCAAACCCCTCACAGGGGATCAGGCCTGCAGCCTAGGCATATGCTCCAAACAGGATTCAAGCTGTGACCTCCTGGTTCACAGGTTAACCACGGAGCCCCCCAACTGGACAATAGTACCTTCTTTTAAAGCTCTTTATATTTTCTTAGGAGGAAACAGCTCTCTTTAATTTTATGGTTTGGAATTTTGTGGAATTTATATTTATTCTAACTTAAAAAAAGAAAAGAACATTTGCTCTTGGATAGCTAAGCCTTCATTTTAAAGTTGCAGTTCCCTTGCTGAGGAGTCCATTTGAGAAGCCTTGCGACCTAAGAGAAAGAAGGGCCTGATTCTAGCCTTCCTGCTCTCTCTGGAAAGTACCAGGCGGGCGTGTAAATGTCTCAATGCCCACGGAACAGCCCAGCTCTCAGCTGTGTGACACACTGACCCAGTCACCCGATGTGGGGCAGGAGGATCCTGCAGTTGAGCTCTGCCTGAATTCATGGCTACCTCAAACCCAACCTATGATAATATCATTGATGTCCTGAAACACAAGTGTTTCGGGTCTTTTGTGAAGCAGATAAATATATCTAGAACAGACTCCAGAGCCCATGTTTATTCCAAAATAACACTCCGTTATCCTTGACAGAAAAAAGGTGATTTTTTTTCTAACTAAAATGATATTGAAAGCAACTACTGCCATTTATACAATTAGAAAAAATAAAGTTAGAAGAAATATAAATTCCATAAAATTCCAAAGCATACAATTAAAGAGAGCTATTTCCTCCTAAGAAAATATAAAGAGTTTTAAAAAATGGCACTAAATGGCTGGTGCTGCTCAGTGGTTGACCTGTGAACCAGGAGGTTATGGTTTGATGCTTTTTTGGGGCATGTGCCTAGGTTGTGGGCTTAATCCCCATTGAGGGTGGGGCATGCAGAGGGCAGCTCTCTCTCCTTCTCATTTCCTCTCTGAAATCAATAAACAATATATACTTTTTTAAAAGGTACTATTAAACTTATGATGAGCATAACTGGAAATCTATATAGTCTATATTTTGAGGGTCTTGAAATAAAGTTATGGATGTTCAAGTAGAAATTAATAATTTGAAAGCAATACAAAGGGAAATGACTATACTATCCTAAGAGAGCTTAGTCCAGCTTTTAGATACAAAGATTTATCTCAAAAATATAGTATATCAGGTAATCTTTACTTTTGAGTCAAAGTCTTGAAATCAAGACAAATAACTGACATTCGCCTTGAAGATCAGTTAGCACAAACTTAACTCCAGGCTCTTCCCACTCATATATCTGCACACCACTTCTAAATAAATCTTCTGAAAGGTCAGCTCTGATCATGTCATATTCCTGCTCAAAAACTGTCTATAATTCTCCTTTGTCTATAGGAGAAGAAGAAAATATTTTGTTGTGTCATGAATTGTTTCATTCCAGCTTCTTTCTTCAGCTGTTCTGAAACAAATCTATCTATACTTTAAACTAAATTCTTGTTTTCTCTTGCTTCCTACCCACACACAAATACACACACATACAATAATGTTAAAGCAGGGGCATGACATACACAATCATAATTCCCATTCAGAAAGAGGGAAAAAGTTATTTAATGAAAAATACTCAGCAGTTCCCATTCCCTGGAATTATTGAATTCTGCCAGACAGGTATTGCATTATTCTCTGCCCTAGCAGTGGAATAAATGTCTTTGTTAGATCCAAATAGAAGGACCTAAATTGTTCATGTTTTTATAGTCCTAGTTTTGAGAGTTTTTTTTTTTTTTTTGCCTATTATGTTTCATGACTACATCTGCAATGATATTTGGGATCTGTGCCTTCTGTGTGGGCCATGCTACTTTCACAGCCCACTTCTTGATAATACAAGTTTGGATATGGATGATATTTTTAGAAGTCAAACTGTCAGAACCAAAACAATTTTTTAAACTCAGATTCAGTTTCTTGAGCAACACTCTATCCAATAAAACTCAAAAGTGCATTAAATATTTTCTTGCTGTCCAGTCCAGGTGTCCAGATATTGGTTTTAACTCTTTTATTGCTTTGCTTTCTTGGCATCCTGTTCCACACTCTCAATTTAATAGTGTCTACCTTGAAAGTGTCTGAAACAATAAGCTTGAGTAGAAGGATACTATGTTTACTTGAATTGTTAAAGCAAAATACAGAAGTACCATGAAGGGATCCTGAGTAAAGAGAGGGAAATCACTAACTAAAACAAACATTTTTTTTTATTTATTTTAGAAATAGTAAAGTCAATAAATACTTGTTAAATGGTAGATTGGTACAAGGCTTCTGAAACATTGCAAGGCACTGAAGTGAAACAGTCTTGAGAGGCGTCACTCAAGAATCCGTATTTTAGTTGGTGGGGGTGAGGGAGAGAGATCAATCAAAGGACTTGTATGCATGCATGTAATTAAAACCAGGGGACAGACACCAGGGGGATAAGAGCACGAACGGGGCTGGGGAGGGGTGCAATGGGAAGATAAAGACACCTATGTGATACCTTAATTAAAATAAAGAGAATTGATTCTGTAGTTAATGGAGAAATCTGTCACCTATCAGAGTGAAAGAGATTTTTGAATATTCAAGATATCCAAGGAATTCATCTGAAACTATGTGAGGTACATACTTTAAAAAGAGACTAACCAAAGAGCCAATAAGCCAAAAAGAAAACTCAGGTTGAGGGAAAAGGCCCAGAAAGCAATAGTGAATGATAGCTATCCATTGCAGCAATTTTCAACCTTTTCCATCTCATGGATTAAACTAATTACTAAACGGATTACCAAAATTCTGTCACACCAAAAAAGATATTATCTTTTTCACCAATCTGACAAAATACATGGGTATAATTTTGATCCAGTCACACTGGATGGCTATTGTTGTGTTGGCTGTTGTCAATTTTTACTTGGCAATCTAAAGGAAAAGAGGTCAGTGCCTCCGATTAAATAGTCATGCTCTAGGTATCGCATGCTTAAAAATTCTCGCAGCACACGGGTTGAAAGTCGCTGGGTTTTATATCAGTTTTCTATTGCCACAGTAAAAATGGTAGCACATTTAACCACTTAAAAGAGCCTGTGTTTACTCTCTCACAATTTCAGAGGATCAGGAATCTGGGTGTGGCTTGACTAGGTCCTCTGCTGATATCACAGGCTCCATTTTATCTATATTTGAAACTCACTATGTCTTCCTTCAGGGTCACATAGCTGTTGATATTTATCTCATTACATTCATAGCATTAATATCACCTACTTCTTCAAAGGCAGCATAAAGTGCATTTCTGACATGCAAACCTTCTTTTTGAGAGCTCATCTGATTAGGTCAAGGTCACTGAGGATAATCTCACTTTTGATAAATTTAGAGTCAATTTATTAGGGCCTTCATTGCATATACAAAGTTTCCTCACCACTGCCTATAATATAACATACTTAGGGGACTAATGCTCCATTATTTTTCTCTAATGGTTACATGGCCAATCCATTTAAAAGGAGATGATTATATAAAAAATATGGATAACAGGGATTAAAAATCAAGAGATGAATTCATCTAACTATCCAAAATACAAATGAATAGGATTGTCTTTATCTCTGGCAACCATTAATCTGTTCTTCATTCATACAATTTTTAGTCATTTAAAGAGTTATATAAATGGAATAATTTGGCTTTTTTCACGCAGCATCATACTCTGGAAATTAATCCAAGTTTTTGTGCATATTAACAGTTCATTTTTTAAAAAATTGCTCAGCAATATTCAATGATAGTTTCATTAAACGTTCACTTTTTAAAGGACAAGTGAATTTTTTTCAAGGTTTTTGGCTAGCATATATGAAGGTGCTATGAACTTTTATGTATGTATGTATGACACAGGCTATGTATGCATGATCAAAAATTTTCATTTATCGGTGTTGAATGACTAAGTGTAGAGCTTCTGAGTTCTATAGTACATACATGTTTTGTGTGTATGTGTGTTGCTGTTGTTTTTGTTTTAAATTTGTCCTCTCATTTTCCAGAATCTATTCATTTTACATTCCACCAACAATGTATTCAATTTTTCCCCACAATTTCCAACATTTGATGATGTCACTATTTTTTTATTTTATTTTAGCCATTTTGATGGATGTGCAATGAAATCTTCCTACAGTTTTAATTTGCATCTGTATTTTCTCTTTAGTGAAATGTCTGCATGCTCTTGCTCACTTTCTAAATGTATTGTCTGGGTTTTTATTGTTGAGTTCTATTGAGTTCTTTACATACTTTATGAGTCTTTTCTCAGTTATGTGGTTTAAACGTATTTTCTTCTTGTAGGAAGTTTGTTTTTTCACCATTTAACAGAGTCTTTCCCAGAGCAAGTCTGATTTACCAATATTTCCTTCCATGGAACTTACTTTCAGAGTCAAGTAAAAGAACTTCCTGCCTGTTACTACACCCCCGGCATTGTTCTCTTGTTATTTTCCCTAAATCTTACAGTTTGGAAAGTTACATTTAATCTGTAATCCTTTTGAGTTAACTTTGCATAATGTGTGACATTAATTTGAGGGATGTTTTTTTCTTCAATGCACGTTCAGTTGCTGCAGTCCCACTTCTTGGAATATGTATTTTTCTTCCTTTAAAGATGGGGTGGATGTCCAGGTCTCCCTTTTGCCTCTACTGACATTCCGTTAGTCAGGGTAGAGGGTTAAGGGAGAAAGGAAGTTACAGCATGGCAAGTAGCGGGTCCCTAGTTATCACATTCGGATACCATTCCAGTGGAGTGATAGGGTTACTTCATTACAGTCTGTCAAGGGTGAAAGTCAATGCTACTTATTTGACTGCTGTGATTGTGTGTATGGATGGGGCATGATATTGTTTTGTGCCACTTGGCTGAAGTAAACAATTATTCTATAAAACTTTTCTGATGTGCTGTGTTCCCCCTTTCCTGATTCTTTTACTGGAAAAAGCTGGCATTTGTTGAAAATTCTTTCTTGTTTGAACTAATTGGTGAAAAGATATCTAGAAAATCTAATGTATAGTAATACTCCTGGAGAAATAGCTCAGGTCAATATTCCACAATAAATAAAAAGCACGGAAATGTGCATTCTATAAAAATAAAAGCCAATGCATGGACAATATATCAAAAAATCAATACATACATTAAAAATGATCAGTCATGTAGTTTAAAGATAAAGGAATGCTGTCAATGTCATATCAAGGGTTTTCACAAATTGTTTGGGTAAAAAATGGTCAAGCATATTCATGGAATGTGAATAAATATAGAGAAAATATAAAATCTAAAGGTCAACCAAATGGAATGATTTTCAAATTCCAATTAAGGTAGAAATTTGAAAGAGATATATCATCTATTGCTCAACAGGATGCTAAAAATCCATTAAAGTAAAAAAGTATATATAAATACCCTTGAACCAGCAATTTTCCTAATACACACCTTATCATATTATAGGAAAAACAACTCTAAATAGAGCTACACATATATGTGTAACATAGAATATGTATATGACTCAGATACAGTTGATCCTCATTATTTGCACATTTTATATTTGCAGATCCACCTACTTGCTAAAATTAATTTTAACCCCTAATCAATACTCATAGAGCTTTCACAGTCATTCCCAGAATTGCCTGACATGCATATTTTCAGTTTTAGCTCTTGTATTATAAACACATGTCTTTTTCATGGTCAATTTAGTGCCACATTTTTTACATTTTTGTGCTTCTTATTGGTGATTACACTGTTGAAAATGGCACTCAAATGCAGTTCCAAGAGAACAACAGTTCTAAAGTGCAAGATGGGTGTGATGTGCCTTACTGAGTGTACCGGACAGACTGTTGTCAGACAGGAAGTAGAGTGCTGTTCACTATGAATTCAAAGCAAAGAAGTTATTATTTAGAGTGTCTTCAAAACTTCATAAAACAAAGTTATGTATTGATCAGTTGACAAAATGCTGTGAACAGAAACTCATAGAAATCAAACTCAATGTTTAGTATTCATTAATCCAGTGTTTGGAGTAACCGACTTTGTAGAGTAAAACTAGCACAAATAAGAATCTCTCCATATAAAAGCCTAACTGACCATTATGACTGGACGACCGGTTGACTAGTTGCTATGCCATGCACTGATCATCAGGTGGCAGACGCTCAATGCAGAAGCTGCCAGCTGGTGGTTAGTGCACTCCCACAGCTAACCTCCCATGACTGGCTACATTGGTATTTGGAGTCTGTTCCTTCTGCGCTTGGCCTGGCAATGGTAGCCTCCTCTCCCAACCCACTGGGGCCTTTGGCTCTGTGCTGGGACAGGGAACTGGTGATGGGTGGTGGCAGACATGGCCCCTTTCCCCGGGGGTCCAAGGGCTGGCTCCCTCCTCAGGGCCAGCAGCCAACCACCTGCACTCTGTCCCTCCCACCAGCCGACAGACCCCAATTGTCCCATGGTCCCTTCCCTCGATCTGACCCGAGGTGGGAAGGCCCTTATTGGTCTGGCCTTGACTGGCCCTGATTGATGGCCAGGCCTAGGGACCCCACCCATGCATGAATTTGTGCACTGGGCCTCTAGTCATATATATGTTGGTGTATATATGTATACACATATGTGTACATAGATAAATACATACATACATCTGTGTATATGTCTGTATACATATATAGCCCATGTGCTTATCTGCATAGATAATTTGAGTACTGAAAAAAATTTAAGAATATTAATACATTAAATTTTGTTAACATAGACTGCCTTAGGGAATGCCTGAGACTGATTTTAGTGTAGTTAATGATGCAGTAACCAAAAAAAAGAAAAAAAATATATATCCTACAAGTTATATTTAAAGGCATGCAAATGACACTTAAATATTAATAAATATTTTCCTTTGGGGTTTATATAAAGAAATTTTAAAACAAGTTGCTTTAAGATCTTAAAAAGTAATCAAATGTGATAAACTAATAGTTCTCTCAATTCTTATATTGATGTAATTTCTATCTGCATGATTGCATTGCATGTCATTATTAGTCAAGTAAGATGGTATAATTCAGAGGCAGTTAGGTAGCAGATGATGATAGATAGATGATAGATAGATAGATAGATAGATAGATAAATAGATAGATAGATATACGTAAGAGAATAATGAATTAGATTTGAAAAGGGTAGAAAATGGTAAACATATTGAAATGGTCTTCAAAGTGAACATTATAAATAGAATATTAGCACTGTGTAGATGTCTATATCTGTAAATATTGAAATGTAAAGAAAACTGTCATATATATATATTAGCATGAAGATTCGCACAACAGGCCTTTCTTCTCCTGCCAACACCCATTTTCCTCTGGCACCCGGGATCCAGGCCTTTGGTCCAGCTGCAGCAGTGAGGCTTGGCTTCTCTGCTCTGACCACAGCCAGGCTTGGCCTCTCTGTTCCAGCTGCAGTGGAGAAGTCAAGATTCTTCAGTCTTCAGTCATCTTCAGGCTTCAGTCATCTTCAGTCTTCACTCTATATCTGCATATGCAAATTCACTGCCATCTTTGTTGGGTTAATTTGCATACTCATCATGATTGGCTGGTTGGCGTAGTAGAGTGATACCAATTTGCATGTTTCTCTTTTATTAGTGTAGATATATATTCTCTCCACTCCCCAACCATAAATAAACACATTCTATATTCATGTCTCTCTTTTTTTTTTTTTTCCTTTTTTTTTTTTTTTCATGTCTCTTTTATTAACTAGCTGGATGGTCAGGGTCAGATCATTTTATTTCTATGATATTCAATTTCTTAACTGTATAATTAAGGGATTTATCTAGTTAACTTCACTTTTCCATGACCCTTGAAATTATAACAATTGTATAGAATGCCATCTAAAAGATAATTAGCTAAACCAAAAGAGATTTTAATCATCTTTGTCATGAATTTTTCTGGTTAATAGATTTTAGTTCTTATTGCATTTTATTAACACATTTAGTTAATCTGACTATGAATACTCTTAACTCCTATTTTTATGCTTCTCAAGATAGATGTTGAATGGTTTATTTATCACGTCCATGTATCTATATGGAAAAAAGTAAATTTTGGAATGTTTTTATTATTTTTATAGCAAAAAAAAATAGTAGACATATACAAAAACGAAAACTTGATACAGCTAGTAGAGTAATCCCATTGACCGTTTTACTAAGTTAATGTTCCTTTTGCTGTAGTTGATTTTTTCAGTAGGTCTCTTAACTAGACTTGAAAATCATGCAATGGTTGGAGGGAAGACACAGAATATCTTGGGGTTACAATTTCTGTTGGCTTTCTAGTCCAAACATCTTTTCCCTGAGATTTTTGGGGTTGTTCTGATGCTTTCATCAGACTTAAGTCCCATTTTCCTTTCATGAAAGTCCATTTTTACTCAAGATGGATTCAGTGTGTTTTAGTAAATTAAACAAAATGTGACTTACACAAGGATTAATAAACATTCTGTTTTTTGTTTTAACATATTTTATTTTTCAAGTTTCTTTGTCTGCTCTATTGTAAATTATGCACATAATATCATCTCTTTGATTTAAAACCTTTGATTTCTAAAAGGAGAATTGATGTGTTCTATTGCTTAAAATCTTGTTACAAATATCTTATATGGATTTATGTAGTATATAAGTGATAATTATCTGTGATCAGTATTCAGCACTAGCAAAGAGAAATACATATGTAATTCATATTTGTATAAAGTTATGTATAATTTATAATACAGCATACAATCTAATGTATAATTTATTACCTAACATATTTTTATAATTTATGATATAGCATGCATTTCATACATACAATCTGTATACATTCTTCCATAAATTTTTTTAAAACCTCAGATTAACTGTTACACTTAGATTTTATTGAGACATTACTCAGAATTTCTTAAATAAAATAAGTATTTGTTGTTTTATATCATGGCTATAATGAGAAACCTAGATTTTGTAGCCCCCTAAATGAACATCATATCAATGGAATATCTGTGCAGATACATACATCATCTTGCTGTTTCTTTTTTTAATTTTGTTTTATTCAGTTTTTTATTTCATTTTACAGTATTACAAAGGGTATTACATATGTCTCCTTTTTTTTCCCCCCTTGACCCTCCTTGATGTTTCTTTGAGGACAGACACTGCTCTCAATTTGATAGTTAAAGTATGATTCTGTTTTGGTTGCAAACATATACAAAGTGAAATGTTAATTTTTTATCTTGTTCTGAAAAATTATATTTTGTAGTAATATTGTTTTAAAAATTAAAAGTTAATTCAATAAAACCAATGCAAGGGATTTAATTTATCAAATATATTTTCGTTGGCTCTCAGATATTTTATTTTATTTTATTTATTTTTTAAAATATATTTTATTGATTTTTTACAGAGAAGAAGGGGGAGAGAGAGAGAGTCAGAAACATCGACGAGAGAGAAACATCGATCAGCTGCCTCCTGCACACCTCCCACTGGGGATGTGCCCACAACCAAGGTACATGCCCTTGACCAGAATCGAACCTGGGACCCTTCAGTCCTCAGGCCAACGCTCTGTCCACTGAGCCAAACCGGTTAGGGTTCTCAGATATTTTAGAACTGGTAGCAACCAGATTTCAATATGCTCCTAATTATTTTACTTTCTGCCACACAATCATGTACTTGTTTTAAATGAATCAAACAACATTACATCATTTGGCAAGAAATGAAATATTTGATTTGTACTTTTTCTTTGTGAAATTAAATTTCTTAATAAGGCATGATAGCTTAATCATTCAATGTATTAAATATTTATAAATATAATTTATAAAAACAAAAGAAAACCAATGAGAGTCAAAATATATAAAGGACAACAACTAGTCTCTATTTAGGCTCTGACTGTAAAGTCCTCGTGTATTTATTTAAAAAAAAAATCACACCAAAAAAACTAAGATACCTAGGAATAAATTTAACTAAAGAGGTAAAAGACCTCTACTCAGAAAACTTCAGGACGTTGAAAAAAGAGATTGAGGAAGACATAAACAGATGGAAGAACATACCATGTTCATGGATTGGCAGAATCAATATCATTAAAATGACAATACTACCCAAAGCAATCTATAAATTCAACGCAATCCCCATTAAAATACCAACGGCATACTTTACAGACCTAGAACGAACTCTCCAAAAATTCATCTGGAATAAAAAAAGACCCCGAATAGCTGCAGCGATCCTGAGAAAGAGGAACAAAGTAGGAGGGATCTCAATACCAGATATCAAGCTGCATTATAAAGCCACTGTTCTCAAAACTGCCTGGTACTGGCACAAGAATAGACATATAGATCAATGGAATAGAATAGAGAACCCAGAAATCGACCCGAACCAATATGCTCAATTAATATTTGACAAAGGAGGCAAGAACATACAATGGGATCAAGACAGTCTCTTCAAT
>PVJC01042953.1:0-14722 GCA_004026665.1 Murina feae
AGGGCAGAACTGGGGACTGTTGAGCAGCAGTGGTGGGCTGCTTTGCGGGGTGACTGTGAGCTTAGCAAAGCAATCACCCAGGTGGCAGCAAATTTCATGAAGCAGTCCAGTCAAGGGGCAGGAGAAGTTTCATGGAGCGTCCAGCAGTGAGCTTTGCAGGGCAGCAACAAGCTTTGTGGAGCAGTGGAGGGACGGGGATAGGGGGGGGGGGGCTTATGGAGCAGTGGCAGGGTTTGCAGAGCAGTTGAGGGGCTGAGAGCATCGCGGAGCATCCTGGGGCTGGGAGCATCATGTAGCATTGCAGGGCAGCAGACGTCATGCGACAGAGGCCAGGCTAGGCATAGGGATCTAACCGCGCATGATTGCATACATGCTGGGCCTCTAATATGAAAATTAGAAAGAACAACTAAAATATTTTACAATGTTAAATAATTAATTTGTTGACATCATGAACGTATAGCCTGTGGCAACTGGAAGTTCTATTTGTAGAATTGTCTAAGAACATTTTGATTAGGATTTTTTTCATCCTTAACAGATCATGGCAGAATGCTGATCCTGTCATGTTAGTCTCTAGATCTTAATCACAGAAAGATGATCTTTGTTTTAAAGTGTATTCATTTGCAGTTCTGTATTTTGTTCATGTTCTTATATATTTTATTGAGATATGACCGGTCCAAAGAAACATCATTTACCTTATTTGGATCTTATATTTTTATAATTAATGTTTAAATGCCAAAATTAAAGGAAACCTGTGTTTGACTATCATTTACTGTGATTTTAAGTTAAGAATGTACATTCCCTCCACTTTTCTCACTGTCCCTTGGCATTTTAAACTTACTCTCTGAAAGTAAATCAAAGGAGTTCCTATATTTTATGACATATGTCAAAGGCCAATAGATTCCTGGGTGATATTTAGATGTCAAATAATAATGATATAGGACTATGACCTTTTCTGAAGTTATGAACTGCTTTAGTGGAGAGCTAAATTATTTAAGTAATACCTCTGAACTTTCTCTGAAGTTTATATGGAGAAGCAAAAGACCTAGTATAACCAAAATAATATTGAAAAAGAACAAAGTTGTAAGACTAACATTTCCCAACTTAGAGACTTCTAAGTTATAGTACATTTCTAAGAAAATTTAGAATGTCTCCATATCTTAATATGCTTGTACTTACATAATTTTTGTTATGACTTAGTTAAATTTTAACATTGTACTCAAATATGGATTTAAACATTAAACTTACTTTTGTTTTTTTATATTTAGTAAATGCACCAAGATAGATTATAGAAATTAGTTAAATTAATTGTAAAAGTAATCATTTGACCAAATGAAAAATCCATGTTATAATAACATAGAAATTTAGATGTATAGATATAGAGATTACATACTCTTTTTGTGTGTGTATGTGTGTGCACGCACTTCTTACAACTGAATATACTGTAATCATAGCTGGGAAATATGTCCGATGATGATGCTAATGTTTCAGCAACTTTGTTTTCTTCTGGTTTTTATTTTATCAGTGATATCAACCACAGCCTGTAGTTTGATGGTAAATGTTAACCAAAAATTTGTATAATTGACATGTTCATCATTTACTTTAAAGAAAAATATCATTCCAATAATCAGTTTTATTAAATATGCACTTTGCAAATGTTAAAAATAATTACTAACAATAAAAATAGTTCAGATGAATATTATGTATGTGCATATTCATATGTATGAGGGCTAGGGTAATCGGACTTCCTTTTCTACTCTCTACAGCAGTACTTATTACTGTCTATGTCACTTTCACCACGCCCATACTTTCCCATGTTTCTGAATGGCAATACTCAGATAGCTTCAAGCTGTCTGTAATGGCTTCCAGACAGCTTCAAGCATTTACAGACTATGATGTAGCTGAGAGCAAGACACAGCTGGTTAGCACTCTAAATGGCTGGCAAGAGCAACTGCATGAAATACTTCTTCCACCACCACCTGAGAAGAGAAGGAATCAGTTGTCTCTAGCCACTTATTCAAAATCATTTTATTTTGTCAAGAGTACTTATTTTATTTTTGTCAGGGAGTGAAGGAGAATGATTAGATATATTCTATTTGAAATATTATGGTTACAAAATGAAAGTCTCCTCTGGTAGTCTTAGGGTGTAACCATGTTAAAATGATTATTCTGCTCCTTATGTATGCACATACTGGGTATTATTGTGGCAGAAGCTGCTTATACAAAGAAAAGGACACAACCAAATCCATCTAATATTATTTTTTTTAAAAATTAATACTGTTCTTTCTTCATTTAATAATAATATATTCTCATCAAATATATATATCACACAACATGAAAAAGTGGGTGTAAAGCAAGTATTTAATTGGGAGATGGGACAAATGGTCACCCTAGGCATACTGAAGTGCAGGCAGAGCACAGGAGGTTTATCTCGGGGCAGTGGCTGATGCAATGCTGTGAGCACACTCCAGCAGTTCAGATCTTTCTGGCAAACCAGGAAGATGGCAATGCCTGCCTAAGCCCCTCCTAGAGCCACGTACACAGTACCCTGACCTTTATGCTCATTGGCTCCCTAAGAAGACCTGGCGTTCCATGATTGGCCACCTCCGCTATATATACTGCTGTATTCCTCAATAAAATTAGACCTGCGTCACAGAACCTGGTCCCCGGAGTCGTGCATGCAAGTGTCCTAGGGGCTCTGTTGTCCTCACCCCTGGGAGACTCCCTGCTTCACTGAAGGATAAAGAAAGCAAAAGTGGCCATAGCCACCTTTAGGAAATGTAATAGATAGAAAGAGGCCGAGAATAGTCGATAACAACAAACACACTCTATTAGAACCTTGTAGTGTGTTTCTCATTACATTTGGGTTGCTACTTCTTCTGGACCTTCCCAGATATCACACAAAACTGGCTCTGGTAAGTGCAGGACAAGGAAAAACTAAAGTAAAAGGCAGATGCTCCAGAGGGGTAGGTAGGTAAGCAGGGAATTTACATACAAGGCTTGTCTTGGGCTGCCACAAGATGTATCATTTCCTGCACCTGCTTGTGAAATCCTCTAAGTTCATACAGAGGCCCTAACTAGATAAGACAGGCCCCAGGGAGCATTAATTGGTGTCAGTCATGTACCCACTCTAGATAGTCTCAACGCCACATTTCTATCTCAGGTTGTATCCCTGGAACGGATTCTGAAAGCAGAAAAGCAAGCAAAATGCACATTCCAAAGGCCGGGAATGAGGGGAGAGCCTCCAATTGCTAGGGTCCAGCTCATGTTCAAACCAGCCGTGGAGTTTTCTTGGTGACCTTCCCCAACAATTATCATTAAAGGATTCCATTGATATAAACACCTTTATTTTTGCATGTATAGAATTTGTTTTCTAATAACAGAAGTGATTGCAACAGGACCAAGTTAGAAGTTATAGAAGAGTCAAGTGCCTGTTCAGAAATTCTCTCCTCTCTCTCTCTTTCTCTCTTGTACTCACATGTATACACATGTATATACATGGTAATGGAATGAAATATACAGGGCAGGTAAGCAAACAGATACATTGTACTTATGCAAATGGCTTTTTATTCCAGGCTAAGAGTGTGGAATACAAGGAGTGGTCTAATCAAAAGCAACATGTCCATCCTGTTAGAGGGGCTGGAAATGCGGACAGGAAAGAGGCTGTGTTGCACCTTAAATGCCTGCTATAATGCCAGGACATTGTGCTCTAGGTAATAGAAATTTACTCATTGATTTTAAATTAGAATTGGCAAGCTAGGGGGTGTACTTTAGAAAGATGAATGGATTTGAAGCAACACTTGAGGCAAAGAAACCAGTTAGAAGGCTCCTGGCTTGGTCTAGGAGGTGAGAGGTGATATAAGAGGCTAAAATAATGTAGCTGCCGTATTTGTTGCAACTGAGGAAAAACAAAAGTGCATTTTATCCATCAATTTACTAAAAAAATAGTTATAGCAACATAAAGCTTTGGTATATATGTAAGATTATAAATTCATAACATTTCAATATACATTTTTAAGATTTCCAGTTTATAACACTTTAAAACTCAGATTTTAAGACTGGTATATGATTATACCAGAAAAAAAGTATATTTATTTAACAAGTAGGTTTCAAAATGTAAGCTTCAGACACATGTGTGAAATATGGTTTTAAATTGCATAATTTAGGGAATTAACATTAGAATGTCATATCTGACTGGAAATATAAGAATTAGATGAAGTTCACTTATTTTCCCCCGAAACAGTCAGAAGTTACACTTGGCCTACTATTAATGCACACACTGATAAAGGCAAATCATATCAACAGGGTTAGTAATTTGGAGTGGCTGAAACTAACAGATGCAGAATGAACTGAGCAATTCTCCATGTGATGATTAAAAATTCAGTGAAGTAATGTGCCTGTCATATTTAATGGAGGACAGCATTCTAGATAAGCAGATTCATATGCACATTTATGGTATCTGCCTTCCTTTAAAGAAGGACTGGAACCACAGCTCTTCATATTAACGTAAATATGATTCAATGAAAATCCACACTTAGGCTTGTGAATTAGTGTTCTGATCCACATTACAATTTACACAGGCTTTTGGAAATCCTATGAACCTTACATAGAAAAATATAATCAGAAGGTTGAAAAATATCCAATTTAATTAGTCAAAATTTTGGAACTGCTAACTTCAATTTTGTTTTTCAATATAATTTTATCTGATATGAAGAGTCCTGGGAATCACACTTTAATAGAGACATAACACAAAATTCAGAATGATTCTGATGAAAATTCAGAATACAGACGTACAATAAAGTTGAGGGACCTCATTGTACTTTGATAAGGAAGGAATATTGAAGCTATTTTCAAATATACAAAGATTTGTAGCTTGGTTCTGATGTTAAAATGTTTCCTCTATCAACTTAAAGCAAAGAACTACCACTTGGTGGGATGTTTCGGGGTGATTCTGCAAAAAAATGAGCAAAATAAGTTTCAAGTTCTTGTTGCTATCTAAGTATGGAAGGAACCATCATTAGGAGAGTGAATTTTCTGTTATTGAAAGGGTTCGCGCATACAGTCATTGAACTCTTACTTAAATTCAATGATTTTAAAAGAGAAGAAAAAATCTCTTTTTCTATCACTTCTTTTGTGTAAACAGATTTAAATGTGCAATGCCCTGATAACATGGGCTTGGAGATTTAGTTACCCCAAGATGACCCAGCCATGGAACATACAGGGTGTTCTTTTCTCAGGTAAAAGCCTGAGTCCTAAGAAATGTCTTGACTAGCAGGAATAGTTACTTGATTTTGGATTCCTAAAGCTTAATTTATCTTTGTACCAGAACTAATGAGGACCTTCAGATTTCATGTAAATATGTTTGAAACAAAAGTAATAAAAATGTTTCTTGGAAGCAAAGATTAACAATAAGTCAAATTTTTACAAGAAATAATTTTAGCATTTACCCGTAAATAATGTGAAAATTATTAGAAAGGTGAGAATCAACTCTTTGGGTATTTTGTTGCTGTTATTTGTTTGTTGTTTAAAGGACTGCTGATAATTTGGGAATGAGACAACTGGGAGGGTGGGCTGGGGCTGGGGAAAAAAAAACAAACCTCCAATTATATTTCACTTGATTTTATCTATGCTATGTATTTTCACTAGGGATTTTACCTTTAAATCTATTCATTAATGTTTTCAGGATTCCCTTCCATTTTAACTTTACTTAAAAAAACAAAATAAACAAACAAAATAAAAAAGCAAAACAAAACAAATAGCACAGACACACACATTTCTTTAGTTTGAAATACTACAATTAAAATTAACTGCTTTTCCCTGGCTGGTTTGCTCAGTGGATAGAGCGTCAGCCTGCAGACCAAAAGGTCCCAGGTTCAATTCCGGTCAAGGGCATGTACCTTAGTTGCAGGCACATCCCCAGTGGGAGGTGTGCAGGAGGCAGCTGATCGATGTTTCTCTCTCATCGATGTTTCTAACTCTCTATCCCTCTCCCTTCCTCTCTGTAAAAAAATCAATAAAATATATTTTTAAAAATTTAAAAAAAATTAATTGCTTTGGTAACAGCATTCAATGTGTTATGATTATGTTTCTAATAGATGAATGATATATAGTGTCCATGGTCTCACTGTACTTTTTGTCAAAAAAATTCAGATTTATTTTACCTCTTATATAAATGGAGATCAAAGGTATAATTAAACTAATAAGTTTTAGTCAAGAATTATGACAAATATCAGATAAGTTGTTAAGAACTCAGCTCTGAGTAAAAGTCTTTATTCAGGCTTTTCCCTTTAAAATCTTGTTTTAGAATACACCATTGTAACTTAAAAAATGTGTTTACTTAATATTTTGAATATTTTTTAGAAAAACTTGAAGACAAAAGAAAATTATATAGCGAAGTGCCAATAAATTTCTGAACTACAGCACTCAGAGACCACTAGTTATATAAACTCCCATGTGAGAGGCACCTACAGTGTACAACACAGGGCCTTGAACCTGTCACATCATCAGTATTTACAAAAATCACATCTTTATCTGTTTTAGGAATTCTACTATAATATCTTGCCTAAAGGATGTGAGAGATTAAAATTTTAATATAATACATACTGGAGTACCTGAAAAGGCATATTTGATATAACATTTTAAAAGGGATTGTAAGTAAAGATTTTCCAATATACTGAAGTAAATGCTCTAATAAAATGAGAAAGAGAGATACATAAAAACTATGATGAGAAGAATGCAAAAGGGAATAGGATAATGCAAATAATACACAGTACAACACTAACATGTGGAGCATATTGTTGTATGAAGCTTGGAAAATGGTTGGGAGATTGGAAGTTTGAAGACAATTATTTTGAATTTATAGTTCAGCCTTTAATAGTGATAGTATAAAAATCAAACTATAAAGCATTCTTTCTGCCTGGTGAGTATGATAAAAATACCAATTCTTAAATAAATTTGTGACTGTGGAGCATTTCTGATATATCTTCCTATTTAATGTTTCCTTAGATGCAATGTTATTGAGAAAACTCCAACTGAAGGCCCATAAACTGATAAAAATGCCAAACATTTTTCTAAACAAATATTTTAAAGAAGAAAATGTATATTCTGGATGTAGTTTTTGTTTTTGTTTTGTTTTTTTTGCAACTCATTATTATTTTGCTTAAATCATGTAAATTATCCTAATTCTCTAGATTATCTATTGATTTCAAATAATAATTTTAGTTGTTTTTGTTCCTGAAAGTATTCTTACAAAAGGTAGTTCATTACTTGTTATCAAACATTCAAATTGTTCTAATTCAATGTATTTTTATATGAATAAATAAAGGAGTGGAGACATTCTAAAATAAATTGAATTTTTATTGAATATGTGTGAACTGAAGACATAAATGTTAATTTGTTGACTTATATACACTTGATTTCTCATCAACAGATATACTTGCCTTGGAACATTTTGATGCAAATAAAATTTAGTAGAACAGAAGGCAAAATTGAAATAATTCTTTTTTAATGATTTAAACTCTATCTCGTTTACATCTGAAACTTTTCATCAACACTTTTGGAATGATTTTTGCCCAAAGTTCTAAAAACAGAAGTTAAATTTCCAAAAGCAATGTGCATTTTAAAAGCTCCGTTCTTTCAAAGTAACATTAACATGGATACATTTAGGAAATGAGCTCTCAACTGGCATATATGGGAAATAAAAGTCAAAAAAAATTTACCAAAAGGTTATATTTTATTAAATACTAGGGCCCGGTGCATAAAAATTTGTGCACTCAGGGGGTCCCTCAGTGCGGCCTGTGCCCTCTCACAGCCTGGGACCCCTCAGGGGATGTCCACCTGCTGGTGTGCCTGACCAGCCTGGATGAGGGGCTGATGGCTGTTTGGAGGCTTGGCCAAGCCCCTCAGTGTGGACCCTCACCCCATTGGGGTGTGGCCAGCCTGGGTGAGGGTCTGAGGACTATTTCAGGCTGCCCACAGTCCCTTCAGGGTTCGAGTCCCTACTGGGGTACCAGGCCAGCTTGGGCCATTTTCAGGTTTTCAGGCTTACATGAGTGTAAGACACCAGCCTAGACACCCTTGGAAGACACTCAACAGTGTGCCTGTGCTCAGGTCTCACCCCTTCAGTTGTGTACCTGCGTGCCACAGTCCTGAGGTTCATCATTAGTTTCCACTGATGCACGCACACAAGAGGGAATGTGCACCCATGGGTGAACACACCAACAACCAAGGCCTCATGCTGCTTATGGATATGAGTCATGCTCTGCTTTCTGTCACTGGCTGGCAATGCCGATTACACCTATAGATAGCTGCCCCCAGCATTGCTCTGGCCTGCACTTGGCCTGATCATCATCCCTGGTCCTCACTCACCCACAGCTCCCATTGACCCAACGTCCCAGCAAGGCTGGCTGGAAGCAGATTTCTGGGATTTGTTTATCTTCTATAATCGATACACTGTTGCTTTAAGCTGAGGCCTAGGCAGGTAACGAAGCCTCCTGTTGGTTTTAGTGCCGTGGCTTCTATAATTGAAAGAATGTTGCCTTAGTAGAGGCCCAGCTGGCCTAGGCAGGCAGTTTACTCCTGGTGCAATGGAAGCCTCCTGTTTGCTTCAGCTTGGTGGCTTCTGTAATTGCAACTATGTTGCCGTGAGCAGAGAGAGGCCCAGCCGGCCTAGGCAGACAGTTTACTCCTGGTGCAACAGAAGTCTGCTATTTACTCTAGGTATGTGACTGCCGGCCTCCATCTTGGCTAGGTTAATTTGCATGCAGCCGCTCTGATTGGCTAGTGGGCGTGGCTTAGGCATCTTGAAGAAATGGTCCATTTCAATATTACTTTTTTATTAGATAAGATGAATGACAAAGGTGGTATTGGATTATTTTATGAACAGTAGACCTCAATGTTGATAATAAGGTGAAGTTTCCTCACAAGGTTGCCTTCTGCTTTCCTGTTATTCTCATTACATGAATACCTGTTAGGTCAAAATAAAAGTAATGTCTCAGAGGAATGTATAATAAAGAAAAATGCAAGGAAATGGGACTTCTGTTAAAATAATATACCTATTTTTTTCTTAATTTTTAAATTTAATTCTCAATTACTAAACCTTCCTTTATTGGTAATTTTTAGATCTAACTATTATGCCATTGTGCTTCTCTTCTACCTTATGCTTGGTGGACCATCTATAATAATAAAGGTGTAATATACAAATAGATCCAACAGCCAAACAGCGGAACGACCTTCCGGACAACCTTCCAGATAAGCCAGGATGGCTGTGAGGGCCAAGGCAGCTGGGGCTATGAGGGCCTACCCTTTTATGAATTTCATGCATTGGCATCTAGTTATTAGATAATGGGCAAAAGCTTAGTGGTGTAAACTGAAGCATGGACCTCAGAGCCATGATCAGTGGGTCCACATGCCAGTCCTACAACTTGTTGCTGTGTAACAATGAACAAATTAATCACTAGGTGCCTCAGTTTACCCTCTGTAAAATGTTCATAGTATATTTTTGTAAGACTCTTATGATATATGGGTGTGGCCATCTTGAATTATATGTGACTATATTTTATGTTTAAATCATCATCATCATCATGCTGACTTTTTAAAAATCTATATTTTTATTGATTTAGAGAAGAAGAGAAAGGAAGAGAGAGAGATAGAAGCATCAATGATGGTAATAATTGATTGGCTGCTTACAACACACCCCCTACTGAGGATCAACCCCACAACCTGGACATATGCCCTGACCTGGGATTTAATCTTGACCTCCTTCCTGGCTCATAGGTCAATGCTCAAGCACTGAACCAAGCCAGCGGGCATGATGCTGATTTAATGCCATCTGAAATAGTGGAAAAAATACCTGACTGAACAATAACATATACTGACACTTATTTTGAGCAATAGCACTATCATTAGAATACATACGCATAACAGAAATTGTACTATTTTCTTTAAGCTTCTGTGAGGTAGATTTCATACCCACAAAATCATTCATCTTAAATACACAATTTGATGAGGTTTGGTAAATGCAAAAGCCATAGAGTTTTAGGAATACCACCATAATCAAATGCAGCATTTCATTATCACTAAAAGCTTCCTGAGACCACTTTGCCACACTCATCCTTAGCCTGGGCAACTATTAATCTGCGAAGATAGACTATAAATAACATCATACTGTTTAGATATTTGTGTCTTGATTCTATTTCCTAGCACTTTTATTTCATGTTTTTTAATTGATTTTTAGAGACAGAGAAAGGGAGAGGGAGAAAGAGGAAGAGCAAGAAACATCAGTTGGTTGTCTCCCACAACCCGGGCATGTGCCCTGGTGGGAATCCAATGGATGTCCTTTTGGAGTGTACAGGACAATGCTCAACCAACTGAGCCACACTGGCCAGGGTTCACAGCACTATTTTTTGTGCTTAATATACTTCATTCACTGTTACTCCTGAGAAGTTTTCAATTGCACAGTTACATTACTTTTCATTCATTCATCTGTTGGTATGCATTGGCTGTTGTAGTTCAGAACTATTCTTCGCCTATAAGCCTTTGTAGGAAAATTATTTTTACTTATCTTGAGTAGATATTAGAAGCAGAATTGCTTGATCATAAAGGAAGGTATTTTTAATCATATGAAAAATTGCCAAAATGTTTTGCACCGTGTCTCTAATATTTTGCATTTCTCTAGCAATGAATGAATATTCAATTAGTAGCAATCCTCTGAAATGGCATCTTTCTAATTGAATCCTGATGAATGTGCAGTGCTTTCTCAGTGTGGATATAACTGCAATTTTCTATTGACTAATGATGCAACTTTTCAAGGGCTTCTTTTCCTTTGTGTATCTTCTTTATTGATGTATTTGCTTAAATATTTTGCCCCATCCTTAATTTTAATTTGTTGTATCCTTTATTCAATGATTCTATACTTGTACCTATATCAAACATAACATAATTTTCAGCTCATTTAAAAATATTATGTCAGCAACATTTGGTGAATAACTTCATATCAACTGTGAGCAATATTGGAAGGGCAATTTCAGCCTGAGCTTGTCTATATATTGACTTTAAGGGAGCTCCAGTCGAAATCCATTTTCCATTAGGGACAGCTCTCAGAATTGTCTGATACTGAACTCCAACAGGGGAGTTCACCATACCAATTGTCTGGTATTTCTAGAATATGCCTATGCATCATTCTGCTGTATTTCTGGGGAAATAATAAAAGGCCCATTTCTTTGTTTTTCCTGGATGAGAAGCATAATTTCTGGCACCATGGGCTGAAATTTCTCTCAAGCAGTCATTTTTCTTTCCATGGGGGAATTTATGAGAATCAGACAAACAAACAAACAAACAAACAAACACTCCAGGTTCTCTCCAAAACATCTATTTTAATTTATTACTTTAATCAACAACCTTCCCCCAAACTCCTGTGAAGTCTTATAAAATCGGATCAGAAATCAATCTCAGAGTAGTGCTCATAGAGAAAGCTGATTTGTGTGCTGTGGTTGGGTATAGGATGTGACTGGGGATTGGGAGGGCTTTGCAATGTGTCCACTGAGCTAGGTTGAGCTACATTTCCTGGAATTTCCTTTATTGCATGCTTCCATGAGAGAGGGCAACTAGGGGGGTTCTGTGGGAGATTTTAAAAGCAGAAGAAAAGCAGCAGGCACTTTGCAGCTCACACACTGATTGTGGATCTGCTGGCTTGCCTCATTGGTGGGAAGCAGCAGCTAGGCCTGCAATTGTTCCGCTTTTCCTGGAATCCTTCCTCAGCTTCTCTGACCGTGTCTGTATGCTTAGCTTTGTGACAAAGCCTCCAGTTTCTGCAAGTTATTCTTGTCATCAAGGAACAGAGGTAACAAGAAATCACATGGGTTTTAGTGTGTCCTGTGGAGGGATTCTAGCTCATGCTTGGGGTTCCAGCCTAGTCATGACCTTCCCTTCCTGACTGCCTGCCTGCCCCAAGATTTCAAGCTCCAGCACAGACAAGGAAGCAGCAGCCTTACAGAGACAGCTTAATCAACTTACACAATTAAGTGAATGGCCATAAAACACACAGACACCACACACACACACACACACACACACACACACACACACACGCACACGCACACGCACACACTTCTAGTTCCCTGGTTTAACCCTGACTGATGAAATAAAGACAACAGCTACAGACAACTTTTTCAATAACACTTTAAAAAAATGAAGGGGATTAGACATGCTATCCAAAGACTATAACAAATAGGGAGTTACTGAGTCTGTTTCTATGTTTCTGTTTCCAGAAGAGAAGGAAAGCTGGTGAAGCAGACAAGAAAGAGTATAATTTCAGAAGCAAAACACTGATAAGGTAAAAAGAGCTGCGAACTGTAGAACAATGGAAAGCCACCTTTTAATAGGAGTGTGGGGAACCATCAACACTAAGTTGTCCATGGGGGGAAAGAAAGTCAGAGAAGAGGTGTAGATTCAGATGAGTTCCTAGTTTTATTGCCCCCCCCCTCATCATTTTACTGAGGTATAAATGACACATATAAAATAGTATATATGTGAAATGTACCGGCGATGATTTGCTGTTTGTATACATTGTAAAACGATTACCACAGCAAAGTTAAAACATCTATCACTTCACAGTTACCTTTTTTTTCTCCTGTGGCGAGAACATTTAATATTTACTCTTACAGCAAATGTCAAGTATTTGATGCAGTTATTAACTACAATCGCCATGCTGGTCATTAGATCTCTAGAACATATTTAACTTATAACTAAAAATGTGTACTTTTTAACCAACATCACCCCTTCACTGCATTGTTTTTCAGAGAGAGTGGAAGGGAGGCAGAGAAAAGGAGGGAGGGAAAAAGAAAGAAGGGAGGGAGGGAAGGAGAGATATCGGTCGGTTGCTTCTCACATTGGAGCAAGAGCAAATGGACAGACACAACCCTTAACCAGGAATCAAACCTGGGACCTTTCAGATGCTTTAAACACTGAGCATCACCTGCCAGGGCTGGTAACCAATCTTGATTCTCTCTAGGTTTATTTCAGCCGCTTCTTTTAGTCTAGATTGTGCCCAGTACTAATATTTGAATATTGGATATCACATAAAACTGAAGTCCCCAGACAATACTATCTTCCTTTAGAGCTTTATCCTTTGATTCATTAAAGAAAAGGGGAGAATGATTACCCTGCACCAATCATGAAGCTGGCTGAGTTGAAGCCGGGTGACACATTGGATGATGCTTAATCTTCGTCTTCTTTAGTTCTGTGCTTAGATCACATACTTTCTGGCAGGTTATTAAATTCTAGTGTGTTCACTGCAGACACTGATACCTCTCCATCAGACTCTGAACTCAAGTCTTTCTCTCTTTAGTAGCAGGAGAATGAGAAAAACTTTACATTTCTCCTAAGAAGTTTCTGGCTGAGGTTTCCAGGCTTCTGTCCCATACATCGCTGAAATTTGGAGTAAGATATACTTATCATTACTTTCTGTTGCTTTCATACTTCTCTGATAGTTTTTCCTAAACTCATTTCAAATTATATTAACTTTTCTATTATTTTGTTTTTTCAATGGAAGATACCGTGTTTTCTGTAAAGAAACCAATCTCTATGTTCATAAAATCCAATAGTTGGGTGATAGAACTCATCTGATGAGATCGCATTTATCATCTTTTTTAAATCCTTATAAATGTATATTTTCTTTGTTTCCACGGTGATTTTAATAGAGTTTCAAGGAAAAGAATAAGTAAACTCATGTTCAAAACATCATCAGAATATGCCATGCATGACCTTTAATATTTAATTAAGGAATGAATTTCATACTGTGTATCCTTATGCTAAATATGAAGTGTAAAATCTCACTTTAGAATTATTCTGTGATTAATTGTGCTACATGAATTAAGTCAGTGTGGTTAAAAAACAGGTCACATGAAATTAATGTGTTCATTTATAACATTTTTTTTAGCCTTGAAAATAACTAATCTGTCTCACAAATATATGCTCACAGCAAGAATTTTATACTAATCAAATTTACAATAATGTATGCCCAAGAATGAATGTGGACCATCAATGTGTTTATTAAAATAGGTTTGATTTTTAATTTTTGTTCCTGACGTTTTTGATAGCTAAGAGAAAAGACATTTTAGCCACCATTAATCTCAATATTGACTTTGTGATGTTAACTGCAGACTAATATTGAAATTATTGATCAATGTAGCCAAACAAGTAAAAAAAGTTACTTAAAGATGTTTAGATATAATTAGAACCTAAACACATTTCCAAAGCTAAGTAAAATGCCTTTCTTACCACATAAAATATTTATCGTATGATCATTATCAATGTCCTATGAAAATTTATTGTCCATTTTTGACTTTTAGAAGGATTTCATGCAGTCCTGCCTGTCTTTTGGTTTCATTCTGCATGCTTGTACATTTCCTTCTTTTTTTTAATCCCCCCTCCTTTAGTTTTCAATTAAGCTCTTAATGACAAGATCATAAAATAACAGTTTCTCATCACTGTACATTAAGACCGCATGCTTCCGAATGGAAAGGTCAGTGGTCGATGAATTGCTTTCCTATGACACTCCAGGGCTGCATACGTGCTCTGACCTGAACTCATCCAAGCTCTGCAGGGAGGTGAACTCACTGTGATGACTGGCAGCTGCAGTGGCCAGTGAATGCATGAAGTCACAAAGTCTCTCCCCTTTCTGGGAAGGACGTAAAGTGGGACATGATCCCTTTTCCAGTTCCAATTA
>PVJC01042954.1:0-14727 GCA_004026665.1 Murina feae
TGCCTGCCTGATCACCCCTAAACACTCTCTGGAGGGCAGGGCCAGCAAGGGAATGGGTTGTGGTCATTCTGGTCTCTGGTCATTCTCCTCATTCCACCCTTTCAGTCACTGGGCTTTTATTATACGGGATAAGATATTTCCTATGCTTTACATTTCCATGACTATTCTTTAACAACCCATTTGTATTTCATAATTTTCACTTCTTTCACTGACAACCTTCCCCACCAACTCCTCTCCCATTTGGCAACTATCAAAATGTTCTCTATATCTCTGAGTCTGTTTCTGTTCTGCTTGTTTGTTTGTTTTCTACATTTAGTTATTGATACATATGTATTTATTGCCATTTTATTGTTCATACTTTTTATCTATTTTTTTATTCTTCTTAAAAAAGACCATTTAATATCCTACATAATAAATAAGTAATATGCAAATTGATCATCACGCCCTCACACAAGATGGCCACCCCTATGTGATCAAGGATGGCCACCCCATGTGGTAACAAGATGACTGGCAGGGGAGGACACTTGTGGGTGATTAGGCCAGCAGGGAAGGGCAATTAGGGGCAACCAGACCAGCAGGGGAGGGCAGTTTGGAGTGACCAGGTTAGCAGGGAAGGGCAGTTGGGGGCAACAGGGCTTTCACGGGAGGGAGGAAGGGCAGATGGAGGCAACCAGGCCTGCAGGGGAGGTCAGTTGGAGGAAACCAGGACTGCAGGGGAGGGCAGTTTGGAGTGACCAGGTCTGCAGGGGAGGGGAGTTGGGGGGGGTGACCAGGCCTGCAGGGGAGGGCAGTTTGGGGGGGACCAGACCTTAAGGGGAGGGCTGTGGGGGTGACCAGGCCTTCAGAGGAAGGAAGTTGGGAGGACCAGGCCTGTAGGTGAGGACAGTTAGGGGCACCCGGGCTGGCAGGGGTGGGCAGTTGGATGTTGATCAGGATGGTAGAGGGGTGGTTAGGGGGCAATCAAACTGGCAAGCAGAAGTACTTAGGGGCAATCAGGCAGGCAGAGAGGGGAGCAATTGAGAGCTAGCAGTCTCAGATTGTGAGAGGGATGTCTGACTGCCAATTTAGGCCCAATCCCTGTGGGGTCCCAGATTGAGGGTACAGGCTGGGCTGAGGGACATGCTCCCCAGTGCACCAGGCCTCTAGTTTCATATAATACTGGGTTTAGTAGTGATGAACTCCTTTAGCTTTTTCTTGTCTAAGAAGTTCTTTATCTTTCCTTCAATTCTAAATGATAGCTTTGCTGGGTAGACTACTTTTGGTTATAGGTCCTTGCTTTTTATCACTTTAAATATTTCTTGCCAATCCTTTCTGGCCTGCAAGGTTTATGTTGAGAAATAAGCTACAGCCTTAAGGGAACTTTTTAGTAGGTAAACTAACTGCTATTCTTTTTCTGCTTTTAAGATTCACTCTTTGTCTTTAACCTTTCTCATTTTAGTTATGATGTGTCTTGGTGTGGGTTTCTTTGAGTGCCTCTTGTTTGGGAATTTTTGTGCTTCCTGGATTTGCATATTTATTTCCTTGACCAAGTTAGGGAAATTTTCTTTTATTATTTTTTCAAATATGTTTTCAATTTCTTGATCTCTCTCTTCTTCTTCTGACACTCCATGATTAGAATGTTGATATGCTTGAAGTTGTCCTAGAGGCTGCTTACACTATCCTCTGTTCTTTTTTACTAGAGGCCTGGAGCACAAAATTTGCATACTGTGGGGCATTGTCTCTCAACCCAGCCTGCACCCTCACTAATCTGGGGCCTCTTAGGGGATGTCCGACTGCCGGTTTATGCCCGATCCCATGACTGCTGACTCCCAACTGCTTGCCTGACTGCCTGATTGCCTTTAATCACTTCTGCCTGTCAGCCTGATCACCCCCTAACCACTCCCCTGCCAGCCTGATCAATGCCTAACTGCTCCTCTGCCAGCCTCATGTTCCCAACTGCCCTCTCCTGCCAACCCAGTTGCCCTCAACTGCCCTCCCCTGCCAGCCTGGTCACCCCTAACTGCCTTCCACTGCTGACTTGGTCACCCACAACTGCCCTCCTTTGCTGGCCATCTTGTGACGACATGTGCATGGGCATCTTGTGACCACATGTGGGCAGCCATCTTGTGTGAGGGTGTGATGTCAATTTGCATATTACCTCTTTGTTATGTAGGATTCTTTTTTCTTTTTGCTGTTCTGTTTGGCTGTTTTTTTTGCTTCCAAATCTTCCAAATCTCTGATTTGATCCTCAGCACCATCTACTCCACTGTTAATTCCTTGTCACTGTTAATTCCTTATAGTTTTCATTTCAGTTCATGTATTCTTCATTTATTACTGGTTCTCTTTTATGTTTTCTATCTTTATTTTGTGTTTCCTATATCTTTGTTGAAGTTCTCAGTAAGTTCATCTACTCTTCTCTTAACACTTTGTAATTGGGCATTTTCCCACCAAATCGTGTGCTTCACTGTGTGGTAGCGTTCAAAGCACTTTCCTTTGTGTGGGGGTACATTACAAAACCGCGTTTCCCTGCGTAGTTTATGAGCGGCACACACACGACAACGACGTATTTTTGCCGGTTCCAACTAGAGGTTCCAATGTATGTTTCCTCATGTCCATTGACAGTCTCCCTGGTGGATACGATTTTACTCATTTCCTGCAAAAAATGTGTTAAGTGCATTGAGTATCCTTATAAGAAGTGTTTTGAACTCCACATTTGGTAAATTGCTTGTCTCCATTTTGTTTAGTTTTTTTTCTGGAGTTTTGTTCTGTTGTTTCATTTGGAACATCTTTCTTTGTGTCCTCATTTTGGCAGCCTCCCTGTGTTTGTTTCCATGTACTAGGTAGAGCTGCTGTGTCTCCCAGGCTTGGTAGAGTGGCCTATAGGGCCAGTTGCATGGCTCCCTATATACCAGAGCTGGGAATGCCAGGTGCAACCCCTTCACTTCCCCTCCTTTGTAAACTGTGTACAGATTTCTATTGTAGTTGAGCCTTGATTGCTTTTGGCACATCAATTGGAGGGATTTGCCCTCAGGCCAATCAGTAGCAAGGACTGGCTGCAATCACTATGGAAGATCAGCTGTTCAGGGGCCTACCCCATGGAGCAGGATTTACTTCAGTGGGTCTCTCATATCTGCTGAGGCCACCCCTTGAGTGTATCACTTATGAAGGTGAATGGATGGTGCTTAAATGTGATCTAAAGCTGTCCACTGGGTGCACTGGCTTTGGTGCCTCCAGTGAGGTTCTGGCCAATGTCAGTCACTACCTGTGTTCTGCCCAGAGCCACTCTGCATGAGCCATAAGCAATTTGCTGCTTCTTATGCTGGGCTTGGTAGTACCCAGGAAAGGTAAACCTGCTGCTAGTGCCAGGTCTGGGACCACTTGATGAGAATATTGGGATTATTGAGTCTGGATGCTGCTTGTTTGAGAGATTTTAAGAAAATCTGAGGCATGAACCACGACAGACCATTTGTACAAAAAAGCCATTGGAAACAGCTTGATTGCGCATGAAAGTTTGGTGAGGTGGGCCAGGAGGACAAACAGCATTGAGCCACGTTGATGGAATCTCAGCTATGTGCCTGCAGGCTATCTGGGAGGAGGGTTCATCAAAGGAACAATGGACTCTGTCAGCATTTCTGTTTGGGGGAAAGCTGCCCCCAAGAACTCCCCCTGATGCTGGAAAATTTATTTCCTCCATATATGTCTCAGTGATTTTCAAGCTGGTGGACCAATGCTGGAGTTCAGACAGAGTGAGTCTGAGTAAGTCTGTGTGTGTCCCTTTAAGATAAATTTTCTGGGGCTCCAGCAGCCCTTCATCTCCCTTAGCCTCAATCCCTGCTGGTTTTTATAGCCAGACGTTATGGGGACTTGTCTTTCTGGCACTGGACTCTTATTGCTTCAATTCTTCTAATCATAAGGGTGAAACATTGACTTAAAAAAAAATCGGGAAGCTGCTCATACAATTGAATAGAATCTTAAAAAGGGGGGGGGTGTGAATAATTATAAGTCTTTTCAGTAGAATTAAAAAGAAGGAAACACATTGAAAAAACCTGTAAGAGCTCATGTGCTTTATAAAAATACTAGAGCCCTGGCTGGTTTGGCTCACTGGATAGAGCGTCGGCCTATGGACTCAAGGGTCCTGGGTTTGTTCCGGTCAAGGGCATGTACCTTGGTTGCAGGCACATCCCCGGTTGGGGGTGTGCAGGACGCAGCTGATCCATGCTTCTCTCTCATTGATATTTCTGGCTCTTTATCCCTCTCCCTTCCTCTCTATAAAAAAAATCAACAAAATATATAAAAAAAATACTAGAGGCCCGATGCATGAAATTGTGCATGGGTAGAGTCCCTCAGCTTGGCCAGTGATCAGGGCCATCTTGCCACCACCTACCCCGGTTCTATGTTCACCATTTGGCAATGGGAACCTGACAGCTGGGGAAAGGGACCAAAAGGTGATCAGTGCACCTCATATTGATTGGTGGAGCCGTCATTCTGGTTGTTTTGCCATTATGGTCACTGGGCTTTTATTATATAGGATTGACTTAATAAATCACTATTTTAAAACTTTTCTTTGTCTGTCTGTTACTCAGATAATATGGAAATGTGACTCTTTTGAGCTCTGTTTGAGGTTTTCATAAAATTCTTAATAATTTCTCCCGAAGAGGTTAATTTTTTTATATCCTCTTACTCTTTTAACTTCTCAAAAGAACATGTATTATTCTCTGGAAAGAAATACTTTCATATTTAACATTTACAAGATTGGTTTCAAAATATAACATTTAAATGTCAACCCAGTGGGTTTTAGTGTGCTGATGACTAGTTAATTCTTTCTACCAGGAATGTCATCCTCAGCAGATACATGTAGCAAACTCCTGTTCACCCTTGAGAGAGTTCAGATTTACTTCCTTCAGGAACTTTTCTGTCTTCTTTGGTAGTACATTCATCACACTGTGTTTTCTTATGTTTCACTATTAGCACCTTATGTTTTCTTCCTGTAATCCCCACAGGGTTGTGAACAGTACCCAGCACAAAGAGGATGTTCAATAAAGCTTGTTGAATGAATGAATGAATTCCACTAAAATTTCCAGGTTTATGTGTGTGTACTTAGCTATAGCGTATTGCCTTTCTTATTCCAGTCACATATCTAGTATGCGGCAGAGTATGGTTAAGAAAAAAATAAAAAGGTTATTTCTGATCCAATGTTATTTATACTTTATCCTTAATCTTTATCCCCTAACCTTAAATTTTGGACCCTTGAGACATAGCATGTTCTGAGGAGATCTTTTGGTCTGTGAAAAGAGGTAGGTCGGCAAGTCTACTTGCTTAAGAGTAAATAAAGGGTCATTCTCAAATGTGTTTTTCTTCTTCCAACACGTCCTTTTATGGCATAATGAAGGATATCTCCACCAATTGTAAAACAAACTGTTAGCACTAATGTAGCATATGTTAACATTAAGGATCTTACTGATGAATTTAAGATAAGGAACCTGGAAATCTAAGAACCACTCTTGACCCCAGTGTCTGGAGAACTGTGAGCATTCTGACATGTCTTATCAGTTACCACCAGTTTAAAGAAAACTTACTGATTTCCTGGTTTTCTATGGTTCTTAGAATGACTTAGGTCATTTATATTTTGAAATTATTCTCTGTTATATATACCTTCTTAACTAAAAACTTTTCATTAATTTGTAATCTTTTGTTCCATTTCTATTATCTACTTGTCCCTGTTTTGCCAGTTCTTCTTAGCAAAGGTTTGATCCTTTTTTAAATATTTAGATTGACACCACTCTAATTCACTTTCCATGTCCTTTGAACTATGTTAATCCAGCAACCTCATAAAACAGTTTCCTAACCTTCTAAATTTTTTTATTCTCCTTCCCATGCATTTACTTTTCTGCAATATAAATTGATACTGCCTTTCCTGTGATTAAAATACATTTTATAGTTCCATATTGTCCATACTAGAGGCTTGGTGCACCAAATTTGTGCACTCAAGGGAGGGTCCCTCAGTCCAGCCTGCCTCATCTCACTGTCTAGGAGCCCTCAGGAG
Source organism: Murina feae (assembly GCA_004026665.1). Taxonomy (NCBI): domain Eukaryota; kingdom Metazoa; phylum Chordata; class Mammalia; order Chiroptera; family Vespertilionidae; genus Murina; species Murina feae. The sequence goes on from PVJC01042954.1 coordinate 6,023, forward strand.
ATGTCCTACTGACAACTTATGCCCACTCCCCCTGGGGAACGGGCTTAAGCCACAGTCTGGCCTCCCTCTGCAGGAGGCAACCTGGCTTATCAGGGGATGGCACCACCTCTGTCACCCTGCTGCTGCTGCCACTGCTGGCCACTGCAGCTGCCAAGTTGTTTTCATCAACATGGACTCCAGTCCCTTCACCATGAAAAAAATCACACCTTTCTTTAGGCATTTTCAAGATGTCTCTCCCATAGGATAAGATATTCCTTCCTTCCTTCCTTCTTTCTTTCTTTCTTTCTTTCTTTCTTTCTTTCTTTCTTTCTTTCTTTCTTTCTTTCTTTCTTTCTTTCTTTCTTTCTTTTCTCACCTGAGGATATTTTTCCATTGTTTTTTAGAGAGTGTGCAAGAGAGAGGGAAAGACAGAGAGAAACAACAATGTGAGAGGGACACTGTGATTGGTTGCCTCCTGCATATGCCCTGACCTGGGCCCTAGCCAGGGAGGAGCCTGCAACCTAGGTATATGCCGTTGACCAGAATTGAACACGGACCCTGCAGTTGGCAGGCTGAGGCTCTAACCACTGAGCAAAACCAGCTAGGGCAGGATATGACATTTCTTAGACTTTCCAGCAGTGGATCTTCATTCTTTTCCTCCAGCAGTGAGGTGGAAAAACCCTAGATCACCTTTTTGGATTCTTATTAGGCAAGTTACTGTGAGTGGCGTACAAGGAACTTAGCCAATGGTGTTTCCTCTGCAGCTCACGTGCAGGGGCGGCACTGCCAGCGAGGGCCTGCAAAGGCTGTGAGTGGGTCCTCTCCCCTCTCCCCTCTCTGTGCTCGGCCGCAGCTGCTGTGGGTTGGCCCGCCCTCTCCTTTCTGGGCCTGCCCTTGGCTGTGGTAGCTTGGGCAGGCATCCTGTCTCTGTCTCCATCTCCACTCCAGGCCTCACCTATGTGCAGCCTCCTCCTGACCAGTTGCGACTGTTATGGCGTCCTGGTCTAATTTGCATATTATCTCTTATTCGTATAGATGATTAAGGATAAAAGGTCTGGCTAACTTAGGGTGGGAACTAGGAAAGTCTCATCAACACTCTCACATTTCTATGATCCAGCCATAAAGTTTTTATTCTATGTGCATCTTTGCTCACTGTTCTGTCCCAGGACCCTGTAGTGTGTGTGGCACAGAAGAAACACTCATATATATCTTTTGATTGAACAAATCAATTAAGAAAACTGATTATTAAATTCCATTTGACTTGGATATAATACTAAATGAAACATGTAGTTCTGTGACAGTTCATATCCATGTACATGGAGTCACATACAAAAGCACATTGAGTCTATAGGAGACATGAAGGTATAAATTTAGTTCTGGGTCTGCTTGCCAGACAAGCTATACAAATTCAAGTTTTCTTAGCATTAGTCTTTACATATTAAATTATCCAGAAATAGCAATAGTTCATGGATGATTAAGTTTGTCTAAGCCCATGAGCATATCTGGTTGTTGTTTTTATTCTTTCAATATTCCAGTGTGACTTGAAGTAGGGAAGTGACAAAACAACGAGAGTTTATTAATAGGCTTTTTTCTATTTCTTTGAGATCCTTTCCTAGTAAGTCTTCAGTTTTTTCTTCTGCTGCTGATAAGTGGGTAGAAAATGTTAGTGGGAAGTCTCTCCAATTAGCATTACATAAATTCAGCTTTTTCTGCCTCTTCTCTATTGCATCTAGTGATGCTGATATTCTGCTCTGTGCTTTGATTCTTTAAAGCTGCTTTATGTCTAAGCCAACTTTGACTATAAGGAGACAAAATATCTATCTGGTCTTTATCCCACCAGGTGCAATATCATTTCATATTATTAGGCCCCATAGTTCATCTTTGCCACATTTACTTCTATTGGGAAGAGCCTTTTAATCCCCACTAGTTGCCCATTCCACACATTAAATCTTGCCAATCCTTTCTTGAATTATGACAAAGGCTGGGTTCCACTGTGACTTTGTAATCAGCTCTTGAAGGATGGCCATGCTGGCCTTTTCTACTTCTTTCTTTCCCTGCCCCTCCTCCCTCCTTTTAGTCCTCTTTGCAAATTGTGTTCTTGCCCAACATCTGCCCTTGGCCCAGGGGACAATTTCCAGCTCTGGGTATTGTCTACTTTTTTTTTTTTTACAACTCCCCAGGGCAATAAACACACATTTGCATCTCAATAGTAACTCCTGGTTATGTTTAAAAAATGCCACCCACAAATAATAAATATTTTAACTGGGAAGCTCTGGTTCTTCTTTCTGATCTGTCTACCCCCTGCTTTCAGATGGGAGGCTACATTTCTTACATATCACTTGCTAAGAGTGTAAGTGAAGCTTAAAATGGCCATGCTTGACTAATTATGCATTTCACACTTTGAACCTGTGATGAATGTTCTTCAACTTATGGTTGTAACTGCTATCTCTTACCTTTCCCTCAGGAACTCACCACACCTTGTTCCAATAAACCATCCAGTGCTTGACCTACAGAGGGAATCAATGAGGACTCTCTTCTCTCACATCACACCTTATATAGATGATACCTCTATGAATCACAGAAAAAGATGATTGAAGACTCCAATTTTCTTCTATACAGATGCTCACTATTCTTTTTCCATTCTACACTTAACCTCATCCCCACACCGCTACATATGTAAAGGTAGATTGAGAGGGACAAAATCTGTGGAAGTATTCTAGTGCTTTTCACTTATTTCAAGGAAGTGAAATAAAAATTACTTATTTGTATATAGCACTTGTAAATTCCAAAGTACTCTTATTTTAAAGTCTCCATAGCACTTTGGGATAGGAAGGATTATTAAATTATAATATTACTATATTCATTTTCTTGAAGAAGAAGTGAAGGGTCAGAGAGGTAAGTCAATTGATTGTCATTCTGCCAAATAATAATAACCCCCCCACACACATATTAATTCTGCATTTTTTATTCTCTAATAGTCCAGGACCAAACTCATTAATTTATTCATTTATCCAGCTAACATTTCTTGAATTCCTACTATGAGTGAGGCATAGTGTTAACTGCATGACTGAGCTGTAAATGCTCTGAATGATGTGGTGTAAAGTTGTTCTACAGATGTCTTAATGAACCTCCCCACCCCAGTGCTTTGACTCTACTTCATCACTGCACAACTGATTCATGCACCTTGTGACATATGTTCCTCCCATGAAGGACCTGTGAGAACTGGTTTACTGCAATCATCACTAGGACCTTTCTAACTATTTATTATAACATTTATTTTTCAAGAATTAATGCACTTTTATTTGTTGGACTCAGATTTTTCTACTGATATACTTTTCCAGATTATTCCTTCTATTTAGATTGTCATTGAGGAGAAAAAAGAGTCATACTAGTATATAAATATCTCCTATCAGAATTAAAAAAAAGAAAAAAAATGACACCTAGACATTTCATTTGCCAATCTCTTATTAGACATTAAAAATGAGATATCTGATTAAAAATATGTATCAATACTTAATTATAGACAAACCAAAAGAGAGAATAGCAAACAAAAGTATCTTTGATACAATACTCGAAATCATTTTTCCTGCTATAACAGACAGTTCAATTCATTTGAAAATATATGAAGACAGATAATGACAATGATATGATATTGCCAAACTAAAGGGTTTTCCTTTAGTGAGCAATTAAAGTTGTAATATTTTGGCACTAACTTAGAAATTAACAAGAATATTTTCTCACATTGCAAAAGTACTTATATAACAATATAGTAGTTACGTATTATAAATTAAAAGTAAAGTAGAAAGACAGGAACGGATTAAATTATATCAACAAGTTCATAGCTCCATGAATTTGTATACCTTCTTATTTTACAGAGCCATTTTAAAAAAAAATTAAGTTCTTTATTGTTTAAAGTATCACATAAGTATCTTCCCCCTTGACCTCTCCCCAGCTGCCCCCACCTCCCAGCACATGCTCTCACCCCTACTAACCTCTATATGTGTCCACTGGTTATGCTCATATGCATGCATACAAGTTGTTTGGGTGATCTCTTACCCCCTCACCTCTGCCTTCACAGATTGGACAGTCTATTTGATGCTTCTGTGACTCTGGTTCTATTTTTTTTCATCAGTTTATGTTGTTCATTATATCCCACAAATGAGTGAGGTCATGTGATATTTATCTTTCTCTGACTGGCTTATTTCACTTAGCATAATGCTAAAGAGCCATTTTTGAAGTAATATGGCAGTATCTCTGTATTGGCCTTATCCAATGGTCAATTATATTGATTAATAGTTAGCTTAGATAAAATACTTAGTTACTTTATTGAGAGGCTAGTATGTGCTAAGGACTGTTCTAAGAACTTTATATTTATTACTAGGGGCCCAGTGCATAAAAATTTGTGCACTTGGGAGGGGGGGGTCCCTCAGCCCAGCCTGTGCCCTCTCACAGTCTGGGACCCCTCAGGGGATGTCCACCTGCTGGTGTGCCTGGCCAGCCTGGGTGAGGGGCCGATGGCTGTTTGCAGGCTGGCCAAGCCCCCCAGTGGGGATCCTCACCCCATGGGGGTGTGGCCAGCCTGGGTGAGGGGCTCAGGGCTGTTTTCAGGCTGCCCACAGTTCCCATTGACCCAATGTCCCAGCAAGACTGGCTGGAATCAGATTTCTGGGGTTTATTAATCTTCTATAATTGAAACTTTGTTGCTTTGAGCAAAGGCCTAGTCAGGCAACAAAGCCTCCTGTTTGCTTCACCTCCATGGCTTCTATAATTGCAACATTGTTGCCTTGAGTAGAGGCCCAGCTAGCCTAGGCAGGCAAGTTTCAACTCCATCGCTGGTGCAATGGAAGCCTCCTGTTTGCTCTAGCTCTGTGGCTGCTGGCCACCATCTGGGCTGGGTTAATTTGCATACAGCTGCTCTGATTGGCTGGTGGGTGTGGCTTAGGTGTCTCAGAGTGATTTTTAATTTGCATATTACTCTTTTATTAGATTAGATCTTACTAAGTTATTTTAACAACCCAATGAAATATGTATTATTATAATTCATTTTATAGATGAGAAAACTAAGGTACCATAGGGCTGAATTACATTCCCTAGGTCACACAGTAAGGACTGTATTAAGAACTCAGTCTACTTTCAGAAACATTAATCAATTTCTAAAATTGATTCCTTCAAGCCCATGTTCTATCATACACATTTGAAAGGTCATTCTCATAAAGCCTATTGATAGTAGAGGAAGTAAAAGTCTATTCTGACCATATTTTCAAACAAAAAACTAGGACACATAATTTCACAAACAGTAATAGACACATAGCAGCCACCCAGTAATTGGGGTGAAAAGGACAGATGTTTGAAATCAAACTTGGAAACCCCTGGGAGGTTTGGTATTGAATGCATTCTCTTTAAGGTGCTAACCATAAATCTTGTGCATAAGATGCATTTTTTATATTCTTCCTCTATAGTGAAAGACTATTTGATATTGCTTTTCAAGGGCTCTTATTGTCCATCTAATCATTCACCTAGAACTGAATCATTTAGTATTTTGTTGACTTGGTTATAATATTTAATCTCTTGGTAATGCATGGCCTGCTTGAATGCTTGACTTTTCTGGTAGAGCAGGAAGTCTATGATGATCTTTGTATTATTTATATTTCACTTTAATTTGGGCTTGATACAGCATGATAGTATATTTTGGTTGTTCAATCAGGATAAGTTTGCTGAGTTTTTTCTTAAAATGAAATGTTGTGGACTGGTTGATATTTAGCAACCCAACATAAGATCAAAGCAATAGGAAGGAGAAAGAGGAGAGAGAAATTCTTGCTCTCTTGTTTATAAAAATAAAACAAACATTTCAAGAAGAAACACTGTCCAGTTCTAAACTCCCATGGAGGTTACAGCTTCCTAAATAACTTCTTTGGAAAATTCAAATTATCCTGTCTCTACATGACATAGGCCCAGAAACAATATTGGCGAGTACAGAGTGAAAGCTTTAGGATACTGTGTAAGTCAGGTCCTCACACAAAAAAGAAGAAACAGTAGAAATAGAGCTTGTATCTAGCCTGCTTTTTTTCGTATAAATCTGTATCTCCTGATGTCATTGATCTTCAAAGAAATATTTCAAAAGTAGATGTAAAATGTATAAATTCGTTTGGCTTATTGGAAGCCATCTTCAGCACCAGCAATGATTAGAAAATAGGAAGTTAAATTGACTTTAATTCTGATGATTTTGAAATAATTTATTAGTAAAAATATCCAAACACACACAAGAGAGATGACATTGGAAGAGAGAAGTGAAAATGTACACGCACACTTTGAATAATTATATAGGCAGTGTTTATTAAAATTTCATTTAATTTTTAAAATTGAGCTATGAGCTGTTACAGTGTGCATACATTTCTTTGGGGGGGGGGGATACCCTGTATTTAAATCAAACTGTTTTATCTAGTTATTTTATATTCCCAGTGACAATTTATATATAGACTTTATGTAATGTAATTTGAAGATAATCACTGAATGTAGGGGGGTGCTATACATGGAACTATGACAAGAAAATTTATTTATTTCAGGTTAGTCTCCTATATGTGTGATACATACATATATGCTGAGTCTCTTATACCTTTAATTGTTACATTTATAATCTCTTCTTTAAAATATCATCCGGCCCTAACTGGTTTGACTCAGTGGATAGAGCGTCGGACTGCGAACTGAAAGGTTCTAGGTTCGATTCCAGTCAAGGGCATGTACCTTGGTTGCGGGCACATCCCCAGTAGGGGGTGTGCAGGAAGCAGCTGATCAATGTTTCTCTCTCATCGATGTTTCTAATTCTCTATCTCTCTCCCTTCCTCTCTGTAAAAAATCAATAAAATATATTAAAAAAAGATAAAATATCATCTGAATGTAGAGATGTTTGTCATCATCAAAGAATAAAATTAGCAAAAATAGCATATGAAATAGTCTTAAACACAATATAGCAGGGTAGCTAAGAGCTGAACATTCAAATCCTGCTGCTTACTGCTGTGTGACCCTCAGAAATTTACCTAACCCCTTCATGCCTCAGTTTCTGCATCTGTGAAATGAGGACAACCAGCAGCACTTCTTGCACAGGGCTGCTGTGAAGATGAATGAAAATAACACTAGTCAAGTTCTCAGGACAGTATATAGGAGTGCTAGCTATTCAAATTATCTACAAAACTTTTCAGAGGAGCAGTCAGGAAAGTGACCTATTCTGATGGAGGTATCTAAGCTGTTTCTTCAGAAGCTGAAAACAAGAAGCATTGCCTAGTCAATATTATTGCACCCTGACTGATAAAAAGGGTTCTCAATGGGATGTGGGAGTCAGCCAAGGGAGACAATGAATGAGAATTTATCAGTGCAACATTAGAACAGGCCGACATAGAGGGCACTTTGCTCACCTGCCCTCCTGCCAGATTCAGGCCCATCGTGAGACAGACAGACATGACGATGTTACTCTTGCGTTCATTCAAATCCTTCGCACTTACTTCAAACTAGCTCACCAGGCCCCTTCTGAGAGGAGTTTAGTTTGTTATGTGCTGGGGACTGGCCAGACAACCTGTGTATTATAATTTTCTTGACCTCTGTATTTCTTGTTATAGTTCTTTCTGTAATTGCACTTTGAGTAATATCAGGGTCATTTTTGTGAGTTTTACTTAGAAAGGCGATATAGTACTGTGCAGAAGGTCTTAAATTTGTGTAAAACAATCACTTGAGAAACATATATTTAAAAAAAAAAAATCCATATTCCTGGCTTTTTGTCCCAGAGTGTGCATGTGCACACACGCTGATTTGGAAAGTCTGGCATGGGTTCCAGGAACCTAAGTTATTAATAGACATTGCAAGGGATTCTGACGCAGGTAGTCTTCAGACCACACTTTGTCCAGAAATATCGGAGAAAAGTAACTTTAAAATTAGAGAGACTAGAGTTTAAAACAAAGCTCTACCTCCTTCTAAAATCTGTGTAATTTGGGGCAAGTTACTCAACATTTCTGAACTTCCATGTCGTCATCTTGTAGATGGGAGCGATGAGGCTCTAGAGCACATACTGAACTGCTCAGTGTAGGAAAAGTGCCCGACAGGTCCTCATATGGCAGTTACAATTACATCAGCGGGTCATGGGAGGCAGGATCGATAGTGGAAGCCAGTCATCTCAGAAAGAAGTGAGGGATCTATGAATATGCTCCAAGCCGTGAATGCTCACACTGAGTCCAGAGAAGATAGTCGCCCCACCAAGATGCAGCCACCTTCGAAGGGCCTGCTTTGTCTGTGTACTTATTTCAAGCATCGAACCCCCAGTGGGAGCTTAAGGGAAATCAAGTCTCTCTGACATAGGCAGGTAGCATCCTTCCCTGAGATGTTTAACTCATGTATCCATTGTTTCCAAATTTCCAAGATGATCAAGGAAAGTTCCAAACACACACACTTTTGCTTTTTAAGATAAAGAGCCCCAAAGTTAACCCCCTCACCCGCCCCTTTTTTAAACCTTGTAGAATCCCTGAATTTTATCTGTGCAGTGAAAAAAAGTAAATCACAGAGCCTGGAGCAGCTTTTATTTATGTTCCAGTGATTCTTTTTTTTTTTCTCTCTTTTTTTTAATTTATCTTTATTGTTCAGATTATTACAGTTGTTCCTCTTTTTTCCCCCATAGCTCCCCTCCTCCCATTTCCCACCCCAACCTCTGTCCTTGCCCCCCCACTGTCCTCATCCATAGGTGT